>VTPC01001395.1:0-96333 GCA_011009095.1 Ignelater luminosus | reverse complement strand
CTCAATAAATAATTTTTTCTTTAATATTATCTAATGTTTCTACTATTGTATCTGGATACCATTAGAACTACGTCTAGTTCAAGATAACCAGGATCTGCATCTTCCTAAATTATTTTTTATCGCAACATCTTTTAGTGATACAGCTTGATTCTGCCTGTGGTATATCTGTGCATTACAGGCACAGTAAATCGTTCGTTAAATCTTCATATGAAGAAAATGATTGTGTGTTGAAGGATACTTCAATTGAATTCTTCAGCCTTTGGGGAAAGTTTGCAAACTTCCTGGAATTCCTTTGATAGGCGCATTTTTAAAAGTTTTTTTATTAGACATACTCCGGTTTATTACATTTTTGCATAGAAGATTTCCACGAGTTTGCAGCATTTTTCAATTTTGCATTTACTTAATCACCGCCAACAAATGAAAAATACCATTGGTCGGTCCGCAGCTTTGCCAGTCCAAGTCAGCCAGCACTCAGCAAATAAATAATAGCGTCAAACAAATAGAAATAAATACAAATAAAAAATTCCAACGAAAACAAGATTCTTTTGTTTCATCTTGCAAAGTCACCGCTTCCGTATTGAAAAGAAAAGTAAAGAACTTCCTCTCTGAGGTCTAAAAGGAATGGTCAACACAATATCAACGAGAATTGGAGGAAGATAGCATAACAACGTCCGTCCGGCCCAATCGAGTCACTTATGCCCCAGCCCGGATAGACTTCTGTAGCATCATCCCAATCAAATCCTCTGGATTCACAAACCGGAATGGCTTCCATTAATTAGCTGGTGCTGCGGCAACGAATGGAAACTGCTCTGCTTTTATTGCCAGTATTCACTGTTATTAATTACGAAGACGAAGAAAATGCCAGGTTGCCACAAACAACGTGCCACATGACCATTTGGTATAACCCATTGCACCACCATGACCCATCAAGAGAACACATTGATCTTGAGAAGTCACCAACATTTAATATCGAAACCTGCCATCGGTATCCATAACATTCTTCAGCTGCATGCTAATGAGTTCCAGTCGACTTTATGCAGATGCTTGGACATAGCTAAGGGTCCTTATCTATAGATGCTGACTTTTTTTTCCGAAGCATGCCCATTTCTATATTTAAGAAGGTCTTACTACCAAACATTTCTTTTAATTTTGGAAATATCTGTTGCAAAAGAAAAATTATCAAAATCAGACCGGCAATTTTAATGAACTGGAACGCTAAAAGTTGTAAGCCTTAGCACCATAATTTGCTCTATTTTCATTTCTCCTGATATCTAAGGAAAAACCTCTGTTTTGGAAACATCCGTTCTTTCTCCTAAAATTTGGAACCCCTTTATTGCCTGGAGGTCCTATTTATAAATTCGTTTGTGTAACTCGTTTTTGCAAATAATATTTATGTTATCTTGACTAACCAGTTACGTACAGAAAATTGAATCAAACCATGAAAGAATAGGAGGTGGTAAAAGTTGTTTTTAGTGAACACTCGGTTTACACTTTTAGGGGCTCTTATGCGCAATACTGTATTCAAGATTCTTGATCGTAGCAGAGTACAGCTATCCAGGAATCTCGGACTTTTTTTTAAACACTTTTGGGATAAGAATTTGAATTCAAGCTTTCCAAACGTTAGTCATCTTTGAGTGTTCATGCGCTATCGCCATGTCAAAATGGTTTTTCTCACTTCCGTGTTTCAAAAGTTCGTTTGATGAATCTTTTCTGTTTTATTATAGATTGTAGACTGACTTCTGTTTGTTAGCGATTTCACGTATCCAGCTGAAGAGGCACTTGGAAATAAACATGGCGATGATAAGGCTAAAATAAATGGTTTGAAGAGTAAAACTAATAAACATAAGTGTATAAAAGGATGTAAGGAACCTAGCTGCAACCTTCCTTCCTATAAGCATTCGGGATTATTTTTCAAATTTATTTCTTTCATTTGCATGGCAATACAAGTTACAATTATTATCTTAATAACTACGTATAATAAGAAAACGGAAACGTGCTACTTATATTCTACGAATTGAAGTTCTTGCGGTGGTGTATTCAATATTATGCGCTTTAACAAGGAAACATTTCCTTCAATACAAAGTAGAAAATACCTCGACTAAAAGCAAGTAGCTTGCATGTCATGTATGAACCCTTGCTGGGTGTTAATCATTACATTAATGTACGAACAAAGTTACATTTACGATCAATTTATTGCACTTTAGCATCAATAGAATTATTGATAAGGGTAATTTTCAACCTTTCTTGCACCTTGTTTATGAACGTCAACAAGCAGCACCGTATGTAAATGAAAAGCAATTTATTCATTTTTTATTTTTTCTTGTTTTTCACTTTATACCACTTTCATCCGTTTAAGCTCGTAACGAGTAACGTAAAATTTAGCGTTTATTAATTTTATCTCTGCTTTCGACATTATGTTTAATACATAGTAGTTTACTCAATAAGGTTCAGTAGCGTACTAAAGTAAGCAGCCTAGTTATTTTAAAATTTTCGTTCTAAAAGGTTTTGTTAACTGTCTGCTAGTGTCAAGAAGATTTTTTTAAGGTTATCCTAAACAGGTTTTTAGTACAACTATGTATTTAACATTATATTTACATGAAAAAGTTAATATATGTTGCCTTTGAAAAAAAATCATTGGAATAATGGTGGCTTATGAGTTTTAAATGTTTTTTATGCATATCAAAAAACTTACTAACAAATATAATTGATGCCTATTTGTAGACTTTTCTTTTTGTAAAAGCAAAGATAATAGAAAAATGAAACTGATAATTGCTATACTACAAAAACATCTGTAGATATAACAAGTCATTATGTAACTGACATAAAATGAAATGTAATTAGCGTTGGCATTATTTAGCATTTTTATAATAATTTAATGATTATTAAGCAATGTGGAAAAAGTGTAGAGTTTCTTGTTAATGTTCTTAATGTGCTTAAATTCAAATTAAGTTAGTTTATCGATTATTCTTGATATTTGATTCTAGTGTAAAGTATTTTATTATACCTATCACAACAATTAATAAATCGTTAATTTATTCGAGTTGAACTAAAATTATAAACTAAATAGACGAGGAAAAATGATCCGCTGAGAAGATATCTGATTCATTATCATTCAGATAAAACGCTGTTATAGGCTTTGCGTCTGTTTGGCATAGGGAAATGTAGAGGAAAATAGTGATCCCCATTGCCACAAGAAGAAAAGGTCAAAGGAACGGCAAAGTGATAATAATACCTAGCCAGATGCAAATCCTGTCTAAAGACGCAAATGGAAACATAACGAACGTTCTCACGCAATCTGCTCTTACAACCAACCACAACCAATCCAAGTACTATTTAAACCTAATTAGAAACCTGTTAGAAAGAAAGATCCAAAATTGTTCAAAGAGAACCATATCTAACCTCAACTTCAATTCAATATGGATTGGAAGAAGAAAGTCCTATAATTAATTATAATATGTGTTTATAAATATGTTGGACGGATTTACTCAAAGTTGGAAAAATATTATCTTTGATCAGAGTTTACATTCACTGTCAGTTTTTAACAGGAAAAAGCTGAAAAAGAAGCCTAAAGCTCGTTACGGATGACGATAGATGTTCAACCCCGTAGCTCAAGTCGAAGACGGGGTGGTCCTAGCTCAACTTACCTTGACAAAAAGGAAAAGAAAGCTTACACAACTAAAAACTCTTGACGAGTTTAAAAGATGTTCAAAATTAGGGGCGCCAAAAGCTGAAAGTCATAGAGGACCCACGCAGCTTCTCGTGAACCAACACCTTGTATATGGGTCCCTTGCGGAACAATACTCTGTATACAAGTGGCTGTATGGAATATCACCCTGTACACCGATAACGTTGTAAAACATTTACAATGAACACTTCACTTATTAAAGATTAAAGGAGCCTAATTAGTACTCTCTTTTACTTGGCAAAAAAAACAATATCAATAAACAAAAGAATTTTGTAAACGGACTGAAACTTACTGGACACGCTTGTGTGCCAGTTATAAATAAAGATGTAAGTTAAATAGAATACCAAATCTTATCCATTTCACTGGTCTTCTGGTGATTCACTCAATAGTTTATAAGATATAGTGCGTTTATGACGTTGACTTCTTAAGTATTTCACAGCGAGTCCCTCATAGAAATCAACAAATACAAGTGGTGGCACGTGTCACAGACGATTGGGTAAACCAAGCACCGTATTGAAATAATTTATATTTCTAATATTTTAGTTTAAAAGTTTTTACGAAAGTAAAACTTACCTCAATACGACCCTGTTAGAATGTTAGAAAAGGTCTTCACAGGTAAGCGGATTTCTGACACCCTGTTGTGACGAACTTATAAAATTTACTGTAAGCTAAGTAGCAATTAAGTTATAAACGCACTATATATTTTGGAATACTATACATTGTTAGTCAACACAATTGTATATAATAAACCCTTTTACACTTCTCTTCAATAAAACAACAAACTGAACTTTTCTGCAAATTATTGCTCTCAAAAAACAATAAAAATATATAATTAAACAAACGAATAAAAGGGGTTAGTAACTTAGCGTAAATAATAATACTAAAAATATATAGCGAAGGGGGAATTACACTTCAAAGGTTCTTTTCAGAAGGGGATAGAACCCAATTTATAGAAAAACACAAAGATTTCTTGGATTATACATATAACAAAACGATTATATAACACCAAAAGCAAAAAAATGGATTTTAATTACCACACTGTAATCAAATATAATTTAACTTTTCCAAAATAAAAGATGGATTGGTTACTTTTAAAATGTTTCAAGATACAATCTATATTATAAACCCACTATTATTACCTTTAAACGTTCAGAATACAAGCTAAATAATTTAAAAAAAATATATAAACGTCAAGTCAAAGAAAAGATTTTTAATAGTTCTTTCTAAGAGAATTTTGATTTGATATGGACAAAGTGCACGTTACACAATAACAACAAAATATAAACAAAAAAACAAATGGTTCTCTTACATACTACTTGATTCCTTCAAGTTTCGTTCGTTTCGAAATACTATCAATAGAACACCAGGGACTCTGAGGCTTCGTTGCGTTCCATACACTTGAACGGCATCCTGTATGTATTTTGAATTTCATGAGCGTTTCTGTGATTCAGCGAAAGGTTTCCACACACTATCGAATTCAAGCGTTTTTCTCTTTAAAATTGTTATTAACAAACAGAAGACTTAGTTTATAGTGTTCACTGTATTATTTACACCAAAATCCACTAAAAAGAATTGTGTCCTTTCAACGAGGCGAACAATAATTCAAGGACCGAACCACTAGGTGATATTTGGACGGCCCGGAAAGAGACGTAACCAAACAAGATGAATTTAAACGTTGGAGCGATCTTTGTTTCCCACTTTACACAATCCCAACTATATTTTTGTTGGACTGATTGCGATGATAAATCACCGTTTTCGAAAAATTAAGAGTCAATAAGTAAAACTTTTTAGCTTACGGGTTAACACATACATCCGCTAAACACTGCGAAATTTCCAACCCTTCCGAAGCCCATCTTCTAGGGTTCACCAAATATAATGTTCCACAAAAAACTAACCCGTAGCCAGCAAAATGTTGCCGCAAAGCAACACCTTTCGTTCCGTACAAAGGCTAATCAAAGAATGCCTTACGCCTCGTCGCACGCATCTCTCGCTTACTTAAATAAAGGAACCGAGACCGGCTGGGTTTAAACTCAACCAGAAAAAAATACAGAAGGCCTTATGAGATGAACAAATTTTCCACTCCTTCCTAATTTTAATATAAGTCTGGCTTATGCAGGGACGTGAGACTGTGTACAACGCAAGCAGAGATTCTACGAAATCAAAGTTTATAAACACGTCTTGGCGTCGAAAAGCAATTATTAATTTAGAAAAAGGCACGTTCGTGGAGCCAATAAGTCGAGGCAAAATTTATCAACCCGTAAAGTGAAGAAATTAAAGAAAATATCTCCATACAAAATGAAATATTTAATTTAATCGTTAAATGCCAAGAAAGGAATATCTGAACAAAATTAAAATCAGGGACCGGATAGATATGCTTTGTTTCAAAGTTACATTACAAGTTTCCTGCGTGTCATGACATTAAGCAAGGAGAGAAGGTACACTTTCTATGGTATACTATAAGGCTCACCTGTGGTAATGTTTTCCAAATCGTATTTGAGAGAGAGCGGAGGATCCGGAAAAATAAATAACTGCAAGCCAACGAAAATCCCTAAAACTATCAGAGATCTGATCATCGTTATACGTTTCTTAACCTTAACAGTACTTCATAGTTTTTACCATGATCTAGCCTCGGCATTTCGGCAAAAGATTTATCTTTGATAAAATTTAAAAGGTAGTTGAAGACCATTGCTTTAGGTCTGACTTTCTGTAATTAAGTTTATGTTGATATTATTTTATAAACCTTTTTTCAACCTTTCGGCTTATTATCATTGGTTTGGTTATGATCTCCACTCAAAGTATTTGTGACCCAGTATACAGGGTGTTAGTGAACTAATAGTAGTCCGGGAAATAGGTGGTAGAGGACATCAATACAAACAGAAAAGTCTTATACAACCATGATCAAATCTCAACGGTTTTCCCAGAAACGATTAATAAAGTTCCAAACTTTCATATGTTATTATTCAATAACTAATGATTCTTCTACTTTGAGATTTGTGCAGAAGATTGATCTCATCCAGCTTAATAAAAAAAAGTGTTATACAATTTTTTTGTAAATTTATTAGTTTAGCCACAAAAGAACAAAATGCATTACGAAAAATGCATGAATGAAATTACTGAGAGAATTGGCAACTCTGCACTAGTTGAAAAGGAAATTTCGCTTTCTCTTTCTTTAACCCTAATCAAGCCAGACATTCAAGTAAATTGCGGGTGGTTTGTTTCTTTTATCGTCAGCTATCTTCTTTTATCTTGGCCAAAGAAGTAAACCCATCTTTGTTTTGCTTTTAAGCTGCTATTAACTGTAGGTTTACATACAACGGTACACTAGGTTAAACCGAAAAAAGACAAATTATTTTTATAGGAAATACCCTTAAATTCAAAATATCTGAATTTACCGAGAAGATACAGTAGAACAAGCTTTTTCAGCCAGCCATGTGATTGCAATCATTTCAGGTTGGGTTTCTTTTTGTGCACAGTGGACGCTTATTACACTGTATTTACAATTGATGTTAGTACTATTACTTTTCTAACATCTTTATGCGATGCTAATAATTTAGATAATTTTTAATCAAGGAATACCTTGACATGCGAAGATGAGTGTAGGTATTTTTTAACAAATCCCCTTTTTCTAAAAAAGACGTACTCCTTAAAAAGACAAAGCATTATTCAAAGACTTCCGATATGAGCACAAAATAAAATAATAAGCAATACAGATAGCAATTAAGCTTGTTTTGTTTTTTGAATAGACATTTTTCGGTAATCACAATAATCTACCTTTTGTCTTAGTATTTTGGTATACATACTGTATTATTAGTTGCGTAAAAATCATTTGAAACTTGACTATCTTCTTGCAATGTTATTTTACATAAAACGTGGTTTTTGTTGAATGATGGTTTCCAGGATAACCTAACATCAAACTAGTTACAAGAAACTTTTTTAATGTACTTTTTGCAATTATTCCCTACAAACCATTACAAGAAATCTAGTTTTAAACGATCTGTACAATACAGTTATGTTGCTTAAAGAAGTAACAACTTACACCCCTTTTAAGTAGGTACAACAAACAGAAGATTATTTACGGTTATATGACCAAGGATCCATCCCAGGTAAAATTTCTTAGAAAATTGAACTCAACTTTCTAGTGATTTATTAGGGGGTGTCTAAAATACATTTTGCATAAGGCTATAATCAAGGTTTCAGTGCGACACCGTTGCCAGATAGTGCTACCTATTTTTCACATTTTCTTGAAAACGGCCCAAGGTAGAAACAATTTTTACTAGGCTTTTCTATTTCAAATGACTTTTCCTATCCCCTGTTTCACGGAGTACTATTAGTTTACGAACACCCTGTATATTAATGTGGAAATATTTCAAACAAGATCTGTATTCACATCTAGTGACGTTAATAATATTATTGTTAAAATTGTTTTATTCATTCATTAAGGAGATTCAGTGAGCAGACAGAGCAGACATACGTTCTTTTGCATCCTGGAAATTTTAGTTGATCACACCGCCCCCATAATGAAAGCTGCAGCGTGAGAAAACAAATCCGAAAAAAAGTTTGAGGTTATATTATACACCTTAACAACGTCTATTAGCTTTTTATGAGATTTGATAACTTCGTTAAACTAGTGCATGCCTTTTTCGGTACCCAATATAAAGAATACACTGTTTAGTAGTTAAGTCACAAAACACATGTTGACGACTAGTATATTTGTACAAAGTTTCTAGGATGATATTGTGATACATGGGTTTCCTACTCCAATTAACTGTCTGCCAAGAAAATCGAAATACATACATCTCCTGAAAATTGCTAATTAGCAAAATTTGAAAAGTTTTCTAGAATAGACGGTATGCTGCCTGTTTGAATAATCATTCCGGCAAATAGTTTTGATCAAGAGCGGAAATGTCATCAAAATTTGTAATAAGGTGCGAAGGTGCCTTCATTTGTTCACTTTTTTTATTGATTATTATTCCTAGATGAGTACTTGGTCTGTTCCATTTAACATGTGCACATACTTGTATGTACGAATGTGTAAAGATTAGAACTTCAACAAAAATGATTACTTTTTACTTTCTTTTAGATTTATAGTAAGTGTTAAAAGTTAAGAATTATATGCATGTTAGAGGACCATTTAATGCTGTTAAAATACAAATTAATAACCTATACCTACTAATTATATCTACCAATATTTATTTATATTTAATTACCTAATGAAACACATTGAGTGTCAGTATAATAAATACTAGTAAATAAAACTGAAATTTATTAAACGTTTTGGTTACCGGTGTAATTTCCGTTTTATTTGTGTCGACATTCTGCCGCTGATGAAAGTTAATAGACTTTATAATAAATGTCTTTTCAAATTTAATTTGCTAGATTCAAATAAATCCGATTTTATTAGCATCTTTAAAATACCCCTTTCAATCGGTATTTACATTAATGACTATCTTTAAATAACAATAAAACTTTTACTGGTAAAGAGTTGTATTATTTATTGCGTGAATTGATTTGAAGGCAAAAGTTATAGTCCCATCGCCGATTCATAGTTTTTATATTGTTGTTACAAACAAATCACAAAACATTATTGCAGCATGTTAACATCAATGTTTTGTTTTAACGATTCACGATTTAAATCCTTTCAGTATTGAATTTAGTTATATGTGCCTTTTTAAAGCGTCTTCGGAATCTTTACCGTATTGTACTGTTTGTTATCTGCCTGTATTACCGCTTGTAGAATAGCAATGTTTTAAATCACAGTTCACGCCCAACGAACGTGCTCTATCTTAGAGAACTGCAATAGGGATCGCAATCGAGTAGATATCCAATCTTTCAAGACATCGACTTGTCACTGTCAGCAGTGATCTGTTGCCCACAAGTCGTAAAGTTTGCTGATTCATACATGTCTTACAAGTTAATCAAGCTTCTGAAGTATTATTTGTTTGCAGCACACGCTGACTGGCCATTCAGGAAAAGTGATGGCTGGGAAATTTTTAGAACAATCTAAGGTTGTGACCGGAAGCTACGATCGCACACTCAAAATATGGGACCTTCGGAGTCGAGCTTGTAAGTATATTTAATATAAGGATTTAATATAAAAGAAAATCTGAATGTAGTATTTGTATGTACCAGCTCATTAGCACTTATAACTTGTGTTATCACATAATTAACTGTATGATGTATATCTGTTACTGTCAATTATCTCGTTGGTTTATGTTATCGTAAAATTTTGTATTTATTTTATGAGAATAATCTAGGTTATTATCATGGCTCATTTGGTGTACAAGGCATATAAAATTAGATAGGCGCCATTATAAAGGTAATAGTTGGTGGGATATGTTGTGAAATAAATTCCCTAGATAAAACAACAACGTTATTAGAGTGAAGAATTATTGGCAGTTATTTTGGGATTAGATGTCCTTTAAAATGCAAAATATAATAAACATGAGAAAGCTGCCGGTTTTATTGCTTTATTTTCAACATTTTTCTATTTCTTCATTGTTTTATTTTTGAATTACATTATCAACAAGAAAGATACTAACTAGGTCATAGTGATTTATCTACTAGTATATACGTATACTATATATCTTGTATAAATACTTTTTGTAGTATTTTTTTTCTATTTGTAAAATATCAACCGGGATTATTACATGATTTTGATGTACATAGAGTAGAAATTGCTCAAACTATAAAGAGCATACCCACCCTTACAATTTGTTAAACTGATAATAATTTATGAAGTAATTTATATGCATTGTCTGAAAAAAGTTGCAAAATCTCCAGTTGTACACATGAAGATGTTGTCTTCCATATGTCAAAACCTGCAAAACAAGTTAAGCAGAATACACTTGTTTTAAATTGCTTACTGAGAATACCGTATAATATTGTTTAGCATGTAACTTAGAAATCTTCATTAAACAAATAGAAGACACACCTTTGGAGAAATTGTGTAAATGTAAATAACTTAATTCAAACAACAAGAAAGCAAGATGTTTGCTTCTGAATAACTGAATTGAAAGTTAGTATTTGTAATTAGTTTGGTAATTCTATGCAGCGAAGCTAATTTGAAAAGTATCTGAAAATGAACAAAGTTTGTTGAAGACAGTACGTTTAATCAATTGATTGGAATTTATACGATAAATGATATACGAAAACGAAGCAAACGTAATCTCAATTGTAAATTTAAAAACATTTTATAATTAATTTTTGAATAAATCAAACGGTCTGAAAGATATAAAACTTTAAAAACTGGGACATTTTAGAGAAGGTTCATCATTGCAATTTTTTCAGTTTTGTCTAATGAAGACAAGAAAGAGAAGTACTTGCTCAGGCAGTTGTTAGAAATTGTTAAAGGTGACATTGAAAATTTTACAATGATTAGAAGATAACGTTATCATTAATAGAACAGTTCTTACGTATAATAATGCTTTGTATAAGTGCAATCGAGTCACTAGTTATGAGTTCACTGTTCAGCCATGCAAATCCATTTCGATTCTTATGGTTTTAATCTTAAAGGCTCTACAAGAGCTCGATAATATTCACCAAACTTAATTTCGACTACGAAAAATAATTGTGTTAATGAAATGTCGAAAATGGTTATCTACATCAAACCACAACAAACTAGACTGTTATAGAAATTTGCAAATGAATACACTAAAATCAAATAGGTGATTGATAACAACTTACCTGATCAATAGTAAAACTTAAGAAAGCTCAACTATTAAATCCAAGACACCCGGACTGACACCATACTGACCAGGCTTTTAACTGGACAATATATGTAAAAAGTTTTGGCCTTAGTTAAGAGGTTGAACTTGGCTGGCAGTTATACGTATTAGCAAAAAAAGATATGAAGGCATAAACAGAGCAGAATAGTGGAATTACTTAGAAATCTTCTTGATAGATTGATTAATAAACAATTAGATAAGATTCTCTATTCAGCTCTGCGCTGGCTGGGTTTAATATTCAATAATATAGTCGTAGTAAGAAATTAATAAATAGTTATGAGATTGAAGTGAGCAATCAAAAAATAGATTTATATCAAAATATAATACAGCATGATACTTATTTAATAAATACAATGTAATAGGGGAGAAAATTAAAAAGTAGGAAAGTTAAAATATTACTCAAAGATTGTTCATCGATCATCAACCATCTAAAAATCTTCTATCACCGATTTCAATTAAGCTTATTGAAAATGCATAACCCAGAGAATTGTCATGCAAGATTCTTGTCAGACTGCACTTCAAACTGCCTGCCGGCCGGCACATGCTATTACATCCCACCCTTTTTTATTTCGTTGCAAATATTAATTTTTGAAGATCGAAATGTGTACACCTTAGAGGCAGACAGAGAATTTGGCCTGTGACCGATGTATTTGGACATATTGCCATATGTCCATAGCAGAAATATTAGATGCCGAAATAACGATACCATTCGGCATCTGGCTAACTCAATTTGAACGCATCCCGAAATGTTAAATTTTGGGCATATAATAAAAATGATTATTGAATTAAAACAAATTTATTATAGGGCCTAACAACATTTATTGCATTATTTATCGCGACAGGAAGTACTGCACACCCACTGTAGTCTTAGAAAAATTTCTCTCTGCGCACGCGGTAAGATAAAGTAAAACCTTGCCCGTACAGTCGCTGCAATCAGTAAACAATTTCTTTTTCTTTTATTTAGTTTTCTAGTTGTTCTTGTAAATAATAATCTCTCAACATCTCACGTGTGAATAAAATCCCTTTCAATTATACTTGTTGCTCATATTGTACTTAAACAACGAAGCTGACAGAAAGTCTACGAATGGGTACGATTGTAACCGAATGTACATGCGCGAGTTTTTTAAGGTTACACTGGGTGTACAGTACTTGAATGACATTTGCTATTAAATTTTAACTTCTTTAGTATCACACTTGCACTTCTTGCCACCACATTGTTTACGACAGTTGCATCTTAGAAAGCCCTGTGCAGAATTCGATTGTACATTTCTGCTGCTTGTTTTTTAAAGCTTTTGATACTTTCAGACCCATGCTGATCTATTGATGTTAAGCGGGTTTCATTGTCCCTGAAATAAAACATGTAACACTAAGCAAAATATAAATAATACATTTGTGTTTTTTTAATTACCTCAATAGTTCTTCCTCCACGTTGTCATTTTCTGGCTGATTTATGGAAAAGTTGTGTTATAATTTTTTTTCATTTGTTGCATTGTTGGCATTATCTTTATTTAATAATTCTGTACCGCATTCATCAGATGGTCTGTCTTCGATATTTTCACCAGCACCCTCTTGGAGTCTGTAAATATCGTCCTCATCTTGTAACTTCTTTACGATTCCCAGTGGAAGGTTTGAATCATTCAAGCCGTTAATAATTGAAACGCCAAACATAGCCTCATATGCAGTACGCTGGATGCCTCTGTGAAATGATCTATTCTTCTTTAATTGCACAAATCTCAATCCTTTTGACCATTTGGACGTCTGAGTTTCCTGCATCCAAGTAATTAAAATATCCTGAACATCTTGATATACTCTCTCAATAGATCCCTGACTTTGTGAGTGACGTAGCTTACAATGAATTATTTTCGCTTGAAACATATCTGCAAGACTCGTAATTACTTCAGTCACAAACTTCTTCTCATTGTTACTATGAAGTAAACAAGGTGCGCCGATAATACAAAAAATGTCCATCAAATTGCAGGCAACTGCTGCTGCCTTTTTAGTTTTTAGAGCTTTAACAAACGCAAATTTTGTTAGGTGATCTTGGTAATTTATAATAAACTTATAGGGCCCGTCCGGTTCTGTTTGCATATCAATTAGATCAATTTGTCCCCTTTTATTAAATCCTGAGGAAATTATTGGTTTTACTACTAACCCTTTCTGCTTTGATTTTTTTCTTTAGTTGTCACATAGTGCATAATTTTAAATACTCTTCGATGACGCTTCTGGAAATATTACAATACTTTCTAGCAATTTCTTTTTCCATTCCTAATCTTCTTTTATGGCCAGTGTCTTTGTGAGCTTCTTCTAAAATACCATATACCTCTTTAATATCGCAATAATACTTAATAGAAACCACATCATCAGTGTTACATTTTGCAATTATTTTCTCTTATTCTCCTATTTTTATAATTTAAAATCTATTTAGACGCCTGTAATCTTGGCAGCTTAGTTTTTTTCCGGCTTCTTTCTTTCTCATGCAATCCTTGACTTCATTTATAGTTATTTAAGCAACGAGGGCAGTAAGTACGTTTTACCGATTTGAGGGTAATAGGTTTGGCGACTGAGGGCGTAGCCCGAAGTACCCAATATTACCTGAAACCGGTTGTACTAACGCCCGAGATGCTTAAAACATTTTTTGCACAATCGAGTTTCTAAGTTAAATTGCAAAATTTAAGCAAATTGATCAATTTTTTAAAATTAAAAAAAAACGCAGTGATTGTTTTTATTATTACTGTCGCTAGGATTCATCATGAAATAATTTTTTATTACTTGCCGCCCGCAATACATGGCTCGTGAGTTAGCAAAAACGTCCGATTGTGCAAAAAAATATTTGTATACTGATCAACGGTCAGTACGGTGGTAAAATTATTACCGCTACTTTTTTCAACTAATTCAAAAAGTTTTTCTTCAAATGTTTGCTTGCCAACTAAACTTTCTTGAGATTCCATAATTAAACTGATTACTTAGTATATTAAAATCTTGCAATTACGGTACAAAAACCACTAAAAAACAACAAAGAAACAAACTTCACGTGGACATGTCAGAAACATACTTTGAGGTTATGTTGTTCCGATCAGTATCAGCGCAATGTGTATTTATGCCCATTTCGGGATGCGTTCAAAGATGCAACCATCGTAAACAATGTGGTGACAAGAAGTGCAAGGGTGTACTAAACAAGATAAAATGTAATAGCAAATGTCATTCGAGTACTTCCTGTCGCGATAAATAGTGCAATAAATGTTATGTTAGTCCCTATAATGAATTTGTTTTAATTCAATAATCGTTTTTGTTATATGACCGAATCTAACATTTCGGGATGCGTTCAAATTGAGTTAGCCAGATGCTGAATTGTATCTTTATTTTGGCATCTAGTATTTCTGCTATGGACGGATTGCGATATGTCCAAATACAGGCCACATGCCAAATTCGTTATCTGTCTCTAACATATACAGCAAGTGGTAGGGCTTGTTTAGGACTGAAAAAAAAACTGATTTGATCTTGTATATTTGACTAGTCGTTTTAATTGACTGGAAATTTCCTATTCAACCATGTACTTTTTATTTATTATGTCGTTTTTAAAATGGCGACCATAACTGCATTTATTTGTTTTGATGGAATAGGCCTCTGTAGAAAATTGTAATATATATAAATGGGACAAGTAGACTATAGAAGATATTATTAGAAGGAATAAGTATTATGAAAAAAACTACAAGAAGCAGTATTAAGCATAAAGAAACTCAAATTCTCTATGCTGATGATTTAACCATATTAAGGTATGGAACGAAAGTAAATGGACAAAATTCACTTTACAATAACACTGTTGAAACATATGAGATCTTGCTAAATTTGCGAGGCATTTGTTTTGACAACTTAATTGTTAATAAAACACTTTGTGTTTACAAATTTGTCGTCATTATGAAATTATCCTACCAAGTAACGTTACATAAACGGGTTTATGAAATGCTCGGACAGGTAGATAAGAAGCAAGTGGTGAAGCATTTTTTAAACAAAAATATTGGACGGTCGACAATTTACAGCATAGTTAAACGGTTCGAGGATAATTCGTGGAGTAGTTGAAAGAAAACAGAACATCCATTGAAATTGTGACCGCAAGAGGTGAAAAAGTTACAATCTCTTGTAAAAGAGAAAATTGGTGCAAGTACCCGAAGATTATCAAGAGAGTTGACCGTTTCACACACCACTATTGTTCGGAATTTGGGAAAAATGAACTTAAAATACCGCAAACGAGTAGAAGTGCCAAAGTATTCAGCAAAACAACTTGCTGATATCACTCGAAAGTGCCGATTACTTCGTCGAAATATTGTGATGGACAATGAGAAGTACCTTGTTTTTTCTTGTTCTTTGTTAAATGAAAACTGTGATTTTTAGACGGATAATGTTAAAGACACGCCAGAAGACATTAAATACACTTGGAAAACAAAGTTCTAACCGAAAGTACTAGTGTAGGCTGCCATATCCAAGAAGATAATATCAAACATCTTCATTGAATCATTAAAAGGATTTGCCCTGAAACAGATACGTAACATATATCAAAAAACAACACTCAAGAAACCAAATCCTGCTCTGGCCTGATCTTGCATCCTACCATTGCGCACGATAAACACTTGAGTGGTTAAAGAAGCAAAATATCGATTTTGTACCAAAAAAGGCGAACCCACCTAATATCCCAGTAGCTCGTTCAATTGAACATTTCTGGGCACTCTTGGCTAAAGAAGTATACAAGGACGGGTGGACAGCTAAAACTAAGGAGCAACTCGTGAATAGGATTAAATACTGTTCCAAAAAACTTAACATTTTGACGTTCCAGAAGATGTTGCGAAGTGTAAAACAAAAATTAAGAATTATTGAGGATAATGGTCCCCATGATATATATTATTTTCGTTTTCTTTTGTATATTTAATGTAAAAATAAGTTATAAAAAGATTATAAACGAATAAAAATGTTTGTTTATGAAAACTTAATTGTTAGTTTGTCCCTTTACTTTCGTTCCATACCTTAAACAGCTCTAATGATTAATTAATGAACTAACTAAAGGGTTTTCCAATAAGAGGTGTTATTTTGATATTCAAAGAAAAGTGCCATTTTTTAATATAAATGATCGGATGTTTATTTCATTATAAAGAGGAAGGTATGCCGTTAATAGTGGAAAATAACATCAGGCAAATGACCACCACGACCACGCTTACAGGACAATATCCTTTTCATGAAATTTTCCATAACCAAATCGCAAAGTGGCTGCCCTATGTCCTCGATAGCCTCACGAATTCCATCTTTGAGGTCTTGAATCGACGCTGGGCTGTTGGCGTAGACCTTCTCTTTCACGTGGCCCCAAAGAAAGAAGTCGCAAGGTGTTAAATCACAAGATCTCGGTGGCCAATTGTGATCACCTCTTCGAGAGATAACACGGTCCGGAAACTTTTTCCGTAAAAGATCAATGGTTTCGTTGCTTGTGTGGCACGTAGCGCCGTCTTGTTGAAAGTAAACGTTGTCCAGATCAATACCATCCAATTCCGGCCATAAAAAATCGTTAATCATCTCTCGATAGCGCAATCCAGTCACCGTAACTGTTGCTCCAGCCTCATTTTCGAAAAAGTAAGGTCCAATGACTCCGCCGGACCATAAACCGCACCAAACAGTCACACGTTGAGGATAGAGAGACTTTTCAACAATAACTCTTGGATTTTCTGAGCCCCAGATCCGACAATTTTGCTTGTTGACGAAGCCACCGAGGTGGAAATGGGCCTCATCACTCAAGATGATTTTTCGATGGAATTCTGGATCATTTTCATGCATTTCAACGACCCAATCAGCAAAGACACGACGTTGTTGATGATCGGCCGGCTTGAGTTCTTGTGTTAACTGGACTTTATAAGCCTTAAGACCCAAATCTTTATGCAAAATACGGTGTAATGACGTTTGTGGAATGGCTAATTCCAAAGAACGACGAGGAATGGACAAACCTGGGTTTTCTTTAACACTTTCGGCTACAACAGCAATATTCTCGGCTGTTCTTGAGCGACGTGCACGGGTTTTATTCTTCACATCACTAACTTGTCCCAAGAGCTCGAATTTTTTCACCAATTTCTGTATTGCGGTCCGACAAGGTGCTTCACGGTGACCCAAAAATGTTCGAGTTTTACGAACCGTCTCTGCCAAATTTTCACCATTTTTATAGTGAATTTTAATAATTTCAATGCGTCGTTGAAGCGTGTATCGTTCCATATTTATTAATAGCGTAGTTTCTACTTGTCAAATGTCAAAAAATGATAGCTTCAAAAGTGACATCTACCGAAATAGCGGGCTATTCAAAATAACACCTCTTATTGGAAAACCCTTTATATCTTATTGTTTTAGACAAAAAAATAAATACATCAATGAAGCTAGTAAAGCATAATACTACATATAATTATATTGCTAAGGATTTGGCTATAAATTATCGAAGAATACTAGATTTTATACAGTTCTCATAAAACAGCGGTTTAAGATTGTGTGTAACACTATACCTTAAATCATTTTTTATCATTTGAATGCCGTAAAAATCCATCATTAAATTGAAATTAAATTGAAAAATCAACAAAATAAATAAATGGTTGAATAAAATTTAAGTTATCTATAATGTTATGTACTTATGTAATGTAGAAACGGAAACTATTATGTAATTTGCCGAAAACCTGCTGCAACTTATTCATGATAATGTAAATAGAAATGTACACAAAATTTAGTGTACAAAAGATTAATTATGTAATATAGAATGATATCTACTACTTAAGTAAGATTCTTTGAAAGGTTATTTTTTATTAAATGTAAGGCAGTGAAGAAATTATGGTCACTTGAGGTTGAGATTTTAAAAAATACACGTCGAGTGCTAAAGTTTATGAAAAGGTTAACTAAAGTAATATGGGCACCTGTTGCGACTTTATTCTTGTGATTAAAGTGTACCCGTCGATTATCAAGGTTATCAACAATTAAGTTTAATTGCTAATTATTTTAATTAGAACCTGTGCCAATAAAGGTTTTCATCCTTTAAATTGAATGTGTCGTTTCATTACAAAAAGCAAAGAAAAGATGGACTGAAGATTTAAAAATTACAATAACTAAAGGATGATGTGTACAGAAAATGAAATCAGTGGTTTTTAATTATTATCCAGTATTTGGGATTTTTGTTGGATTTTACTACGTTTTTGAACGATATTATGGTATTCGACGGTAGCAATATGGTATAGGAATAGATGTGGATTAGTTGTAGATAATAACTAGTCTGGTGGGATACAGGACAGGCAAACAACCGTCGCTTCGGTGGTCTAACTCAACAAGGCTATCCTAACAAGTCAACATTGTTTGGTTGAATTTAATTAATAATTGATCAGATGAATATTTCAAGATAAACTAACTATTCAACTACCAGCTTATAACAGAAAGCTGAAGATCTCAAAATAAGTATAAAGTAGAAAGATCCGTTGAGATCCTGACTTTTCTCAAACAGTGATTTATTTAAATTGAAAATTACAGTGCTAGATAACTCTCAAGCTTAGCAAGGTCTTCTTTCTCCGCTAATTTTTCCAAACCTGTTCCCTCGGCAGTGGTTTCGCTATTATAGTGGTTGGTAGCAATGGGAATCTTACCAATCAATTCATGCGCGTCACTAATTAGATGACGACGATGGTCAATCCACTTCAAGTGTTCAAATAAAAATTTCCAAATGATTGAGTTTTTGGCGGTTATCAAAACCATTATTATATTTTTTTGGTTGCTCTTGTTTAGATTTGACGGTCATCTCAGAGTCATGGCTGACAGCGTTTTTATTGTTCACAAGCATCTACACAAACTCTTAATCTCAGCATTGAAGAGAACTAGTCTTCAAGCAAAAACCATTGGATTCAGAACACTTTGATTTGGGGGCTTTGCTGATCTGGAAATCACTGATAAGTGAATGTTTCCTCTGATGAAAACTACTGTCTGAGATTGACCGGGCAATGATTCTGCCTAACGAATTCGAATTTCTTTAGCAATTTTTTCATGTCGCCATATTGTTCACTGCAGCCTTCGAAGGAAGCCTTACCCCAGAAAAATTCCAGGGTTTTCTTCTTGCACTGATGAGTCTCCTCAGTAAAATTTATGGAATTATGGAAGTTAGATTCTTAAGACCCAAATACTCCATCTTTGATGAAGGCATCTAAGAACGCATTTAGAGAGGCTGCTAGTACGTGAAACAATTTTTAGAGTGGGAGTACTATTAGTTGATCCATACAATTCAGATTGCTTTTCGTGGCTGACAAATCTTGAAGTTTAGAGGTCTTGGACTGAAGTATTCTTTAAGGATTATTAACTTTTGTGGCAGTTTTAGCTATGATTCTTCTATTGTTTTTAATAGCGTTTTTGTCTGTCTGGAATTTGCTCTTATAATTTCACCAAAGCCATAGGCCATAAGCTATTGTCTGATTGAGTTGTCATTCCAGACAAAAGCGGTCTTAACATGGACGTAGGGTTTCTTGCACGCGGTACCACGGAGGTTTATACATAACGTTATTAACTTCTGTGACGGTTGTAGCTGTGATTCTTCTTTTGTTTTTAATAGCGTTTTAGTGTGTCGGAAACTTGCTCTTATAATCCCATTCCATTCCAGAGCCATAGGCCATAGGCTATTTGAAGAGGATACGGATTGAGATTGTCATTCCAGACAAAGGCGGTCTTAATACGGACGTAGAGTTTCTTGCAGGTGATACCACGGAGGCTCATACATAGAGTTGGATATTTTTAGATGTTCGGTTCAATGTTGTTGTACGAAATGATTTTATTTGTTAAGCAGTTTCTACGTCTGGTATTGCATCTTATTAATTTGTGCATATCAGAGAATGATACGTGGAAGAATGTGTTATTTCCTCTTATTTGGAAGAGTCTAAATTAGAGTGGAGTTACTGTATTGATTGTTTCTAGACACGGCAATTTATTTCATCTAACATTTAAGAATTTTAATCCAGGGCTCAATTTATATCTTGAACGAATTTTTAAACTGTTTTAATCTACCTACTAGATTTTATTGACTCGGATATTTATTATTATTTACAATTAGTCATTCCGATTAATGAATATTAAGTTGTCACTTTGAGTTAATTAATTGGAAATTAAAGCGTATTAAAGATACTACATGTGAATGCCAGTAAAACCAATATTCTTCGGTATTTATAAGAGCCTTAGTCTAGAATGATCTGGTTATTGATGTACCACTGTCTACCCGCGCTTGCTAGAATCTCTTCACGATGACATTCAGAGCACTGGATAGAAATAGCTTTCTCAAGAAAAAGTTCACCTCATTATCATTATAATCTGAACGTTTCTTTTTTGTACGAATAGCTATTTTTGAGTTTTACTTAGCCATTAATATCTTCTTGAGAATAAATATAAGTACATACTGTGCGTTTCACTTTGAGAATAAAGGACAGGCTTTTATGAGCAATAGGGTTGCCAAACATCTTTCATGCTACATTTAAATAGTTTGATACATTTATTTTAACACACAACTGACAATAGTATCGTGCAAACTCCCATAAGAAATACATTGCCTATCTTTCCTCTACTGTCTTCTCAGAGTGAAACGCATACTAGATGTTTTGAGGCAAATGAAAAATTATAGTCTACCGTCTTCACTGTATTATGACTGAAGACTCCTTTAAATAGAATTTATTTTTGATATTTTGTATGCACTCCACTAAAATCTTCTATGCTGTTAGTAGTAATTTTCCTCATTACATGTATAGCATGTGTTTTGCTTCTTTGCTTTAGTAGTTTTTATTAGGTGGCCACTACGACTACATTTACTTAGCAAATCCTCCTATTCATAATCTTGTGGAATAAGTCTAACATTCTCCAATACGAAAGAAAAAAGTTTTGCCAATTTGTGTTCGTATAATGATTGAATTTGTAACATTGAAAATCTTAGCTCTTATAACTTCTTCGTTGTGAAGGATAAGGTTAGAAAATGTCCAGTGTGCAACACATCATTAAATAAGGATTCGCCTTAGCTGGTCAAGGAAATTACAACCAGTCAACTACCCCCGTTTAATTGAAATAGGCAACAAATTAAAAAATATTAGTACCACTCTCAAAAATACATTCTTTGGAAAAGGAAGAGAAAACTCCAGCAAAAGCATGAAGATAATCTAGACTTTGACATGTTTTTCAAAAATTGATGTTTCAATAAATCATCTCAGTGTACTTATGTAATCCGATATAAATTACATTGTTATAGGTACCTGTTATACATTTTCGATTAACCTTTAAAATATAAAAAGAGAAGAAAATGAAAACGCACGGGCAGTACAGAATTTGTCATGTAAATGGAAATTCCACAAGGGGTATTATATTTTGAATGCTTTTTATTGTCGCATTAATTAAATTTTGAATGCCTTAAATCTGTATTTTAAAGAGTGACGCAATGCTCTGACAGCGATGAGGAATTTTGTCTGTAAACCATAAACATAAATTTTAATATTTCTGGTGCAGTAAAAGAAGAATATATTAATAGTTAAATTTACGAGAATTCTAATATTTCGGGATTATATATCCGGTGTCGTAATGCCAATTAGAAATTTGGCTCGCTCAAGAGCAGAGTCGCCGATCGCCGGGTATGATATATTTTTAATGCCTCATTTATGATCCGTAACAGACGCTGGCAGCAGGAATTCAATTTTAATATAAGGAAGAATACAGTAAAAAAAGTCGTTAACAATTTATAGGATACTTCATTTTACCGCATTCGGCAGGAGATTAAAAGTTGAAGCCCGGAGCGTCTGTCAAACGTGGCAGCTTTTCACTAGAAATCGATGCCTCTCACAAATTTTCTTGTCATCCTTGCGTTCTAAACTTTCCCTAAATTGATTTTAAATTAAATTATGAGCCAACATTTTTCAGCACTTATCTGTATTCTGCATACCGCTTTTGTACTAAATTCTAAAAGGCAACGAGATTAATGATTCTCTATTTTTATCTAGTGTTTCAAAATACATCATTATTTAAAAGAACATAATAAAAGTCTTCCCCATTTGTGTACATATTTTATGTCTTTCTCGGGACCTTAATTAGTTACTTTGCACTGTTCAGAGTTTGCTTAGGGATGATACTGTTGCAAACTCCAATTCTTGTCATTATTTTTTTATCTCCCTCACATTTAAAATAACGCCGCCTCGTACCTTACGTTGTAAGATAAGGAAGATTATAAAACGATGTATGCTGCTGATGTATTTAAGTTATCTTCCCTGCATTGAACCAAAGTAACAATAGCGAGGTGTTTATTAAAATTCAAGCGCCGTATCGTAACTAAAGAGACAATAGGTGAACATGTATTCAACAGATTTAATGTGTGTAATAGCTGCTCAGCAGAGTGAATCTTGATTTCTATTTAGTTCAAAAGAGATTAGAAAACATTATTCATAATCAATTCATGTGCGAGCGATCTTGTTTTTAATTTCCTTGCAACCGTTTCTTCCGGCATTAAGTTGGATATAATTACTGTGCAATATTTTGAATTCCATTTAAATTAATTCCGAAATCCTAGATTTACAGAGGAAAAACATAATTTAAACGACGAAATAATTAAGCGATATTCATTTACATACTGGTCCGTACTACACATAATTAAAAGTAATGCCTCTTTCGAGATCACGAATATAAAGCGAAAAAGAAACACCTAAAAGGTTGTGATTTGTTCAGATGCTTCTTTTACTTATTTTGTTGTGTTTTCAACACAGCTGAGAATTATCAGAAAAATACCATTATTTTGAATATAAATCAATAATTGTGAAACAATATGGAAGCCATCTTACCATCCTAATATATGTATAAATATTTCGTCTAGCATAATTAGAGAACAGAATTGCCAAGATTATAAACTGTGCAGTTAAATTAATCATGAAAAGTAATAAATTTATGGGATATTACTGTAATATGATCTATGATAATTAGTTTAAAGAGTCTAGCTTGACATGTTTACCCAAAATTACTCCTGTTATAGTCGAAATTTGAGATCGTGATTGAAAAAGGAGTTTGACTCTTCTTGACTTAGAAAACGTAAAATATGAAACTAAAAAAGAATCCAATTAGGTAAAAGTAAAATGAACCCGTCTGTCAGAATTATTAAAATGTAAAAGTGCATGTAACTGCTTCATCAGCCTGAGAAACACCCAATAGAAAAAGCGACAGCTGAGAACAAAAAATCAATTTTTGATGTCTGCTGTATTAATAAACTCCAGACACTTATTTAGATATCTAAATGTATTGAAAGTTGTTTATAGCGTTATGTATTTTACATGACATCCAAAGACATGCAAGAATAAAAATGAAATTGCAGATAAAAGACTAGATTTTGCAAGAACTACTACTGACGTGTATAAATGAATTACGACAGCTTACGTTTATCTAACATAGGTATCACTTTTACTAATTATACAGATACGTGACGTCTATTGGAATTTTTAACAGAAGACAAAATACATGAATTGGTCCGATAAAGGGAAGATCGTTGGAAAATTTCAAGTACCCAGGAGCAACGATAACAAGAAATCCAGGAAGTCAAGATGAGATACAGGCAAGACTTATGGCGAGGAACAAATGCCTACACTCCTTAAAACGTGTGCTCGGCAGTAAGCTTATATCAAAAAGATAAAAAATAAGAGCATACAAAACAATAGTGACCTTTGCATGTGAAATCTGAATTCTTAGACAGACGGATATAAAAACAATTGAAAGGTGGGAAAGGAAGGTCCCGAGGAAAATCTTTGGAGCAAAGAGAGTTGAGGATAACTGGGAACGACGAACGAACCAAGACGTCTAGGAAATTTATCAGGAAATATAATCGGCTTTATAAAAGCTCAAAGAATAAGATAGATGGGACATGTAATGAATATGCCAAGAAGTAGAACACAGAGACTAGAATTGGACAGCAAGATTGGTGGAAGAAGAAGGAGAGGAAGACCAAAAGAGAGGTGGAGAGATGAGGTTCAAGAAGATATAAAGAAATCAAACGTTAGCAACAGGAAAAGAGAAACGGTTGATAAGAAGAAATTCCACCAAGATTTTATTATTCTAAGTTGGTACGAGGGTGCCATAGGAATTCTACATTTTTAAGCTTTTCTTATTTAAAATCATCTTTTGTAGGAAAATGCGAAATTTTGTTGTTCCCGTGGATTTCCCGAATGAAGTACTCTTGAATTAAATCGATTTTAAATTTTCTTGAATAATTGTTGTTCTGCCGTACACAAACTTCATTTGCGTCTGATAATTCTCTAAAATTTATAATTTAATTTAAAAAAGTAAAATATTGATCATAACTCATCGATTTTCTCTTCAAGTTAATTTTATAAATTCAGTTCTTCTTGGATTTTGAAATCTGGCGGATGAATGTGACATTTGAGAGAGATGTGGTCCTTTCGCCCGGTTAAAGGAAACAAAGACCATTGTATGTCGAGCTCCCGAAGCAACAGTTCGTTGTTTTGTGACTTTGTGTATTAGTATAATAATTCCATTCTTTGATTGGGGATTTTTAGTGCTACTCTTTATTTGAGCTTTTGGATTTTGGTTTGGTTGTTTCCATGCTTGTGGAAAATCAAGATTATTAAACTGTTTCGAATAGATCCATTGATCCATTTGGGTGTGGTCCCTGGAAAATTGCGTGTAAATAGATAATTCCTGAGGGTATATCAAGTAAAAATTCTGATATTCTCAGTAAAAGGAATTCTAGAAGCTGGAATTTAGTTAATCTGAGCCGCAGAATTCCAAGAGGTAATATCGTTCATAACCTCACAAAGGTGTGGTATTAATGGTGGTGGACCAATAAGCAAAATATTACTATCATCATTGAACCTAGATCATCATGGGAATGTGACAAAGCCAGGTAATACCTGTCTTTTGTTTTTAAGTTTTACTTTTAAAATTTGTTCATAAAAAAAAGTGAAACTTTCATTGCTACACTGCAGCATGGAGTTACATTTGTTTTGTTGATGAATTAGTGGCTATTGTTAATATTCACTTGTTTTAACAATTAAATGTATTCAATATTGTGGATATTCATTTATTTACTGGTAATTAGTTTTGCTGTCCATTTGTTTATTAACCTAGTTGTTAATTTAATTAAACTAGGGAGACGTTACCTACACTTATATGTGAGGATTATTTAAAATTACAAAGATTTTTTACTCGTGTTGATGAGTGGCTGTTTCTTTTTGTTCTTTTTTTGTGTTGTTTGTTTGTTTGCAATAAATACATTGATTGAATAAAACTGTATATACCTTTTTTGTCTTATGTCGTACTGATAAACAACACGTCTGTTTTGGAATTTTGAGTTTTTCTTCCAATTTAATTAAAAAACATATGTTGATAAGTACCTATTCTTAGTTAATTTGTTTGGTTTAAGATAAAATTTAAATAACAGACCTGTGGTTTATCATACTGTTGGTAGATCCCATTTTAATTTAAAGCTATATGACATCCAGGAACCAAATTGAAATGAGTCATTAGCCGGATTGAATTCAAATAAGCATTTGAAAAACTTGGTAAGTAACCTTTTAATTCGGAGTAAGCCTTTAAAAGATGTTACAAGACGAAGCGAGAAAATACAGAAAAATACAGAGACAGAATTAGTGCCCATGCAGATGTGCTCGGGAATACCTTATTTGACACAACTGGTGAAGTACATCGCTTAAAACGCCGTAAAACATCAGACCTTCTTACTAGGTGTAGATAAATCATTTACATAAATATGTACATATTGAATGTATCATAAATAACTTTAGGTTGTAATTAAGTAAAGAGAGGATTCAATGGGAAAACTCGCAGCGTGTCATATTCATAGTAATTGCCTTAACATTTACTTGTTGTATGGAAAATGACAGATTGTAATATACACATTTGAGTTAAGAAAAGAAAAAAAATTACTGTAAGTCTTAATCCCAAGAACGGTAACTAAATGTTAATAACATCTATTACCTTTTTTTGTTAGTAAAAAGTCTGCTTTCGTTCTTGTAGCTGTCCTTTTCTTTAGAGTTTCTGCAGCTCAAATTAGAAAGAAAAGTCTACAATACAGATGCAGAAGACATTTAGCGAAATTGAAGACAAATACCAATTCATCTGTAAAATAAAGAAAAAGAAGCTCGTTGTTCATTTATATTTCTGCAGTTGCTCTAGCTCTAGGTTATGTGGTTGTTATGGTCTCTTTACAATTCTACATGAATTACTTTTACAACATATTAGCAAAGATGTGAATAAGCTGGTATCAAAGAGCAGAATGAGTCCCATGAAACAACTAGGAGTGAAGTGAAAATAGATTTTTCTTACCATAAAATATAAACGTAAACGCATCTTCTACTATGTATACTCTACATCTTTCATTTTTGAGTTTTACTATTTCTAGAAATTGTAGTAAATGTCGGAAAATTGGACATAAAGATCTGCAAAAAAAATTTCAAAACTGAAAATCCTATGTGATTGGACTTGAAATGGAACTTATTTAAAAGAATTGAAGTTTTGTTTTATATTTTATGGACTGGTCTGAGAATTTGGAATTCTCTTTCCGTTTAAAATACTAAAGCTTAAACTATACCTGAAACATGTAAAGAAATCAAGATTAGTTGCGAGGTGCATCTGATAATGGCTTTTTGTTCTTGTAAACGTCACATGCAAAGTTTTTTAGAAGACAAAGTTCATAAAATATGTTTTGTGTGAAATTAAAAACATTGAGAGGTAACTCCTGAAAGGGTGCTATTTAATTTCTTTTTAGTTGTCAGATTTACTACTTCCAATTAGAAAGACGAAATATCAAAATTTCCATTCAACAAACATTATTTTAGTAATTTTTGTGTAGCAGTTTAGAGACCGAACTTTTCTTCTTGTTCTTCATGGATTTATACTCTTAATAGTGTACCGGTACAATTGAATCTAGAACGATTGATGAGACGAAGAACATCCTGTATTTACAAAACAGTATATCACATATTCTCGAATCAAAAATAAGGAAGAAAGAGTAAGAAATTATTTAAAGTTGGTTCATAATAACAAGTTGCAAAAACAGACATTTTATTTTGAAAGCAAAAACTTAACTTTAAAGTCAGAGAAATGTACTAAGTAGCAGCTAGACACTAACGTTTTGACCTTTCTTAAGGAATTCTATCTTTAGGCAGCTTTTCAGGTTCAAGTAAAACTTTATGTTTCATATCTTAATTACCTTAATTATTGTTTATGCAACTTAATTAACTTCTGCAACTGCTGTTCTCGACGGTATTACATTAATTCATAACGAATGTCTCGAGTTCAAGATTATAACAATTTTGTTACGTTATTTTTCTAAATTATAATTATTTATTTCCAGGCATAGAAACAAAATTTGCTGGCTCAAGTTGCAACGATTTAGTTACTGCAGACGGAGTCGGATCCACCATCATCAGTGGGCACTACGATAAACGTATCCGCTTCTGGGATACGCGTTCAGAATCCAATGCCAACGACATCCTTTTGCAGGGTAAAGTTACATCCCTTGATCTTTCCAGAGGTAAGATTTCTCTATATAAGATTTACCGAGCTTGGTTTCTTATTTAGGTAGGGATATTCTCTACGGATTGTGTTTTAACGAAACGTAAATGTAAAACTGTTAACTTACTTTTTTTTGTAAAAGCTTTAAAAGTTAAAAATATAAATCTGATATTTACATAAAAATGATGCATGATAATTTGTTTGCTTTACAATTTAAAGCTCCAACAATGGTTTGGTGATGGATTAATACAGCTGGTCTTTGTGATAACTAGAGTTTTAATTTTAGAAAGAAATACACTTATTTCATTAGTAAAAATCAATAATAAAATGAAAAGTAGTTCTTCGAAGAATAATTTACAGTCTTATTCTCTTTAGTTTGAACATAAGACTAACTATGGTTGACTCAAGTAATTGTAAGGATACAAGGGTTGAATGAAATTACGAAAGATTTTTTTTATTAATTTTTAGTTTATTTTTTAATATTGAGAAAGTGCAATGAGAAGTAAAAACCTAGAACATATTTCGAACAGTACCTTTGGAACAGTTAGAAATTGTTATGTTGAGTTTGGACTAATAATTCAATTTTTTCTCAAAATCAATAATTTATTTTTCTTCTTCTGATCTGACATATTTTGTTTTTAAGAAGTGTGCTTGCCTTGCTTCTATGTCTCCGTTCTTAATGAGGATATAACTTACAAAAACTTGTAAATCGTAAAATGGCAGAGGTGTTATACTAACAGTCCTCCAGAAAAGTTGAGATATTACAAGACCATTTCGAAATATTGAGAAGGGAGGAGATTTTGTGTAAAACTCTCCCAGCTGCATCTCTGCTTTTATGGAATTGTTTCATAATAACAATTTCCATCAATAAGTTTTGCAGTGCGCGACATTCCTTTCCAAAACATCCTGTATAATATTATTGTTGAACGTTGGAGGATTTTATATAGCGGCATTGCTATAGTATTGGTGTCATGTATGTATAGTGCATTTTTTTTATTGCAGAATTCAGCGTAGGCTGTGGTTTAAGTTCATTTTTACAGTGTACAAAAAATATGCGATGACTGGCAACTTTTTTAGTGAGAACAGCGTTATTGTCATATACACCGTTATAGAAATTGTAAGTCATGGCCTACTCTGAATTCCATAATAAAAAAATGAACTGTACATAAAGTATTTATATTATATTATATTACTTTTATTATTTATTTTATATTGTTATTCTGAGGTTACCTTCATTATCAAACATAAAATAAAAAATAAAGCGTCATCTAGTTCAGACGATATACCATCCTTTTTGATAAGAAAGGTTTCTTCTGCTATAATTGAACTTTTGACTTTTCTAATAAATTTATCATTCGACTTTCTTCCTATCATGAAAACCAATTGCATTATCCCAATTCATAAAGGTGGTGATATAAAAGAGATAATAAATTTGTAGATCTATTATCAATTTCCCTATTTTTTTCCAAACCTTCATTTCGATAGACTCCAAGGTTACATAAATAGATTTCACATCGTATCTCCAGATCAGTTTAGCTCTCAATCCTTTAAAATTCACTAATGATGTTTTACAGGCTTTTTATAAAAATCTAGTAGACTATAAGTATGTGGAGAAGGGAGAGTGCCTGCTGGAATTTTTTACAATCTCAGTAGGACTTTTTGATTGTGTTGATGTAGACAAACTCGAAACCCTAAATTGATTCAGATTTTTTCTAATGGATAGGAAGCCATTTGCAAAAATTCATTAGGACTATGTATAACCGAATACAAAACGACGTTCAATCATGTTCGTCATTAGTGAAATCTGGAGTCTCGCAGAGCTTCGTTTTAAATTCCGTATTGTTTTTAGTTATCAATGACCTCGAAAATTGATATTACTTTCTATGTTGATGGTACTTTCAAACTTTTCTCAAAAATGAAAGCAAATGCAATAATACTTTAACTGAACTGCATTAATGGTGTTCATGCAATTCAATATGGTTTAATATAAATAAGACTAATTAATCGTAGATTTCGCAATTTCCAAAACAAAGATGGTTTTAATCTTAGCCTAAATATCAGTGATGGAGGATTAACACGATCTGGTAATACTAAATTTTTAATAACAATAATATAGGCAATTGTCTTAATTGTAAGAATCCATTGCAATAATATTATAAGCTAAATTCATCAACTTATGCTCTCAGAAACTTCAAGGAGATATTCATTTTCCCACAGTTAATAAACGTATGTCATGCACTAGTTGCTTCCGTGCTAAGATATGCAATTTGTTTCCGGGATGTATTTGCCATGGCTTATGATGTGTTCCTTTGCCAAAAGAGAATTATTAGGGTTATTACGGGCGTATCTATCACTCGGGCAGGGAGTTCTTTAAGGAGTTTAGTTTATTAATTATTAATTTTAAATATAGAAATTAATATTTACAATGCCATATTGAAAACATTCCTTTAAAAAAGGTACACTTGGAAAACCTTTACCTCTCACTCTAAGTTTAAAAATACTTAACACTTTGTCACACCATCTTAAATTAATGTTGTCGAACCACCATTACATTCGAAAAGAAACTACATACATTCTTAGTAAATGGTTGTTTTAATGATAGCAAATTTTTTTTTCATACAGTGTATGATGTAATATATGTTATAGCTCTATATTGATATCTATATTATAGAATTATATTATTTTGACAGATACTTATCATAATCAACTTTACGTCGTACTATGTAATATTGCTAGTTATCTCTTTCGCTACGGATGTACATTTGTGAACGTGGGCAGTATTACAAAGGGTAAAATTTGGCGTTGCGGAAACGCTATGTAGAGCCCATTTGAAACAGCCTAAATACAGCCTATTGTCTTTTGTGGCAAATTTTAATTTACAATTTTTTAGAGTCGATTGAAAATACTGTGAATATACACATAAATATAACAGGAAACTATCAAAGGTACTTTATAAAAATGGAAACACATCTTTCTCGACTTACAAGTTAAATATCGATACTGTCGTATCTCTTGTGATGATGATGCTTCTTTTCTAGTATTTTTCTTTGAACACACAACACAGCGCTTGTATTGCTGCTTTTGCGACCATGTTCTTTTTGGAAAATGCAACGGAAAATATCTTGCTACAAGCCTAATTGGATTATCCTCTTTATGTCCTCTTTTGCGAATTTCTCTGGGTGGTTCTTCGAAATATCTCTGCATAATTTGTTTCGCTAATTGTGATTGAAAGTTTCCAATAGAATTAGTCTTGGTTTTGTCGATGATATTGTGCATTTAAAACTCTGAGATCCAATAAATGAAAAAGACTCTGTTGTACCACTTCTCTATTTTTCGTATTGATTTGAAGAAGCTTTCCAGCAAGTTGGTTCTATCGACTGCTTCCATATTATCATTGTAGTCAACAATGCAATTAAGCTTATTTTTTGTTTCGTCTGTAGCTGTGTCTACTTTTGTTATCTCTATCACTTCTGCTGTTCTAGGCACATCTTGGGCAAAGCATACTGTTTGCGGAATAATATGATATTTTGACTTTTCTTCTTTCGTTCATTTTAGATGTACGCTTTCTATTTAGTTTGACTGTACCACATGCGTTAGTAGACCTGCTGTATAAAAAATTATATACAGTGAGGTGCAAATGTAACGGATAAATTAATTTTCTACGTTAATAAGCGTGTAAACGAAAAATTCTGAACACGTCCATTTTTAAATTTAAAATGGAATTTTCTGACGCTATACATTACCCCCCCCCCACTTCAACCACCTTCCAAAAGGCATCAACACCCCATTCTATCTAAATTGCATGAGGGGTCATGTGATACCTCATTTCAAAGAGGATTTAATTGCCTATTTAGCAATGTTAGGTTTTTCAGATTTCGTTCATTCATTTACAAGAAAATTTGATTTTTAATACTGTAATGTGCAGTTACAATTAAATACACTGTAGCATATCTCTGTGAAGTGTTTCCAAACAGATGGATTGGTAGACGTGGTACAATAGAATGGCCAGCCCGTTCTCCTGATATGACACCACTTGATTACTTTTTTCGGGTTATCTGAAATTAAATGTGTATTTTGTTACATTTCAAGTAGATTCTTAGTAAACAATCTAAAATTTGAAATCGATTTTTTTGTAAATGAATGAATGAAATATAAAAAATTACATTGCTAAATAGGCAATTAAATGCTCTTTGAAACGAGGTATCACCTGACCTGTTCCAGGATTTTTCGTTTACACGCTTATTAATGTAGAAAATCAATTTATCCGTTATATTTGGACCTTACTGTATATAAAATCAGACTTGTGTACCAATAGATTATCTGCATACAGTGTATGACCGTTATCAAGGTAAGAAGTGTCAAGATTTCCAGACAAAATCAGACTATTAATTCTTCTATGCTGATTCCAGGTCCGTGATAAATAATAAAATCTAAAATATACTCGGTTTCACAATTACAAAAGGCGAGTGATTTTATTCCAAACGTTGGCGCTTAGACAAAATGTACTGCTTGAAGTGAAGATCCTCTTTGAACAGTAGAAAATTTTCGACAATCTATAAATCTTGAAATAGATAAAAGTTTGTATGCATATATTTGGCCAGTAATCTATTAACATTTTGATTTTATATAATTTATCGTTTTTATCAGCAGTGTCATTATTGCAAAACTGAAGAAATGACAATATTGTGCTAATATATCAGTCTCGACCCATCACTTGCAGAAAATCGTAGTAAAAGTAATCCGCAATTTCGAGTTTCTTTACTTGAGACAAAAGTAGTAACAACGCAATAAACAGGTAATACATTTCATTCTAGGTGTATCATTTGAATTATTGTGAATATAAAAGGTACTAGATGGTTTGAAACAAAATTTTAAAAAAAGGCTCAAAAGTGAAAGGATTGTCCCATAAAACAAAATTTGTGCAACCACTGTTATTCCGATTGGATTTTTAGAAGATAGTTTGTGTCAGATTCTTGCCATCCAAGTTTCAAAGTTTGAGAGTCATCATTTGAATTTGTCTTTAATAGCAATTAGATACTAATTTGCAAAGATAACATTATTTTACACATTATACTACCTTCAATTCCAGTTTCGACAGTTTAGAAAATTTTGCTTCAGGCTATCTTCATTTTCAAATACTTTTGCTTCTTCATCATGATTGAAACCAATATCTCCTTCATCATTTTCGTATAGCAACATTTCAAATTATTCTTTACTAAACGTTGAGAATAGAGAGCATAGATGGCCAACCAGACTCTTGGAAATCTCGCGGGCCATATAAGGTTTCAACCTGAGCTACCTTGAGAATTACGACTATTGCGAAACGAAAGGTCATCTTTAAATCATGCTTCCGTACGTGATGTTGATGTAGTCACTCCGCTATCAAAAAACATTTTAATCAATTTAATCGGAATATATTTTTTAAGCAGCACTGATTTTACGTCATCGTGAAGATTAAATTGCACAAGTTAGCATACATTCGTCATTAAAACCGACATTAAACACGAATTCGTTTTTATTATTACTAATTGAAGATTTATCCTTATAACTTACGTTTATATGTAATTATAAATTAATATACTATGACATGCCGTTTTTAAAAGCTTCATGTTTGTTGTAAAGACTTGATTTTTCTAAGGGCATAAGTATGGCTGTAAATCTACTATTTTTAATGAACGGGTGGACACCAGCATTCAGTGTATTAAATGGTCGCGAGGACATAGATGGCTTCCGCGTATATGAAACTCTTAAAATTTGCAGGTCCGGCTGGCTCCCATAGCGAAAGTGTTATGTATTAGCGTATATTTATTACGTGTATTCTTTATACTTGTAGTATGTTGACGCTTCATATACTTTTGGGAATAAAGAGATTATTGTTATACCTTAAGAATCAGAATCAAAGGAACATTATCCAGTACATATGCAATTGTGTAGAAGCCTTTCGTGCAACTCTAAGCTTTTCGAAAAGTAAACCCGCAGATTTGCTAGATTTCTAAATAGTTTTAAGGCAAAAGGTACATGAGCATTGAACACTTGTGTGCTGGACTCATCTGCAAGTCATTTCTCTTAAATTCCGTGTTCTCGAAATTGAACTTTGAGGCCAGTAGGATTTTGCTTAACCTCTTTCGTTCTGCAATGAAAGGAGTATGATTTTTCTTGGATAGCGTGAACTATACAGGGTGTCTTCTTTACTTTAAGCAAGTCAAGAATTTAGGGCAATTTATGTGGGTGAAAATAATTAAATAAAAGTTGGCAGACGCTTCCTAAGGGAGCTATAGTTTTCCATTGCATCACTTAAAAAATAATTATAATTAATTGAAAAACACTTTATTATAAACAACAGTAAATACACTTCTTACGTTGTTACAGGCTTCAAGTACGTCTCGACATGAATTGCCGTACTAATTTAAGAATTGCTGCAGTATGTCAAATAGTATCACAAACTTGTAGTTTCCGCATATCAAACTGAAGTGTAATAAACAAGAGTTTTAAGAAAAGAAATTTACGTTATTTACGGTTTGGGGAGAGTGCAGGTCATTGAATGTATTCCGCATGTCCTATTTGGCGATTTGGATACATAGTAAAATGTGGCGGAGCAGCATCATGCATAAACTATATATAGCTTCGTACATTACGGGGAAAGTCTTTTAGTAAAATAGGCAATTTATTTTGAAGGAATGTAGTAGAGTTATATAACTATCAACCATACCTACTCAAACATTTACTGAAAACCGGTGCTGATGTGATCGCCTGAGAATTAGTTTTGCCCATTGATGATTATCTGTTGTGGTAGTTTATTTTTGCACTCCTTGTAAAATGTGCCTTATCAGTAAACAAAATAAGCGAGCTAAATTGATACCATCGGAAAAGGTTATCTTCATGGAAGAGAGCTGGAATGTGCTGTTTTTGATAATGATGTAATAAGTGATCCTTCTATACAAGCTATACACTACGATTACTAGCTTGTGATGCTAATTCTCTTGTGCTGGTGCTAGCACCTTCTTCTACGTCAGTGACGCATTTGTAATATTCTTCTATCCGACTGATGCCTGCTTAAATACGTCTGATGGTAAAGCACCACAGCTTTCAAACAATTGCCGTTTGCTTGACTGTAAATAAACTGCATTTTGACCTGTTCCCGATTGGCGAAACTCTCCATTACAAAATGAGAAGGATATTAATTAATACGAATACAATCAACTAACAAAAGAGAATACACGAGTAAATTAATTCACTAAAGATATGTCACTGTGATATCAAAAAATTCAAACAAATAGAAACTTGTTTTGCAACTTTGCACAGGCTACTTAGCAGCTATATACTAGTTAATATAAGGTTTTTTTCATATTTTCAATTATGAACTTTTTTGCTCAAATGGTCTCCCTATCACCGTTTTCATTTGGCACATATGTCGTGAATCATTCTATATTACGAGGGTGGTCTGAAAAGTATCCGACCTCAACGTGGAGATGGCAGCACTCGTAAATAAAAGCTACTGAATTTCGTTGTTCATCTGTTGACAGTTACTCACCAAAGTTTCAGCCATTTTGGACGCGCAGTTTTTATGTAACAGTCGTTTGAGTGAGTTGATGTGAGTTTTTTTGTGAAAATGGACAAAATCGTGTATCGAGTTGTCATTAAATATTTGTTTTTGAAAGGCAATACGTCTTCGCAAATAAAAGATGAGTTGGATTTTGTGTATGGGAACTCTGCACCATCATTTACCACAGTGAAATTTTGGGCTGCTGAATTTAAACGTGGCCGTAAGAGCTTGGGAGACGATGAACGTTCGGGACGTCCAAAAACTGCAACTACCGACGAAAACATCGCCAAAGTTCACCAAATGGTGCTAGACCACCGCCGAATTAAAGTGAGAGAGATAGCAGAGGTTATGAACATGTCAAAAGAACGTGTTTGTCACATATTAAATCAACATTTAGGCATGAGAAAGCTGTCCGCGCGTTGGGTGCCGCGTTTGCTCACGTTAGACCAAAAACGTGTTCGAATGAATATTTCCAACGCTCTTTTGGCGCAGTTTAGGCGAAATAAATCCGAGTTTTGGCGCCGATTAATTACTGTAGATGAAACTTGGATACACCATTATATGCCCGAAACAAAAATACAGTCCAAACAGTGGACTGCAAAGGGGGAACCGGCTCCAAAAAAAGCAATAAGTGTTTTTTCGGCTGGGAAAGTGATGGCGACTGTTTTTTGGGATAGTCATGGAGTTATTTTAATCGATTATCTTCAAAAAGGAAAAACCATTACAGGAGTATACTATGCATCATTACTTGACAAGCTGAAGGCAGAACTTGCGAAAAAACGGCCACATTTGCAGAATAAGAAAATCCTGTTTCACCAAGACAACGCACCGTCTCACACCTAGCGGTTACCATGGCGAAAATCCATGAATTACGGTTTGAACTGCTTGACCATCCGCCTTACTCACCATATCTAGCCCCAAGCGACTTCTTTTTGTTCCCTCATCTAAAAATTGCGCTCGGAGGACAAAGATTTTCGTCAAATGAAGAGGCAATCACCTTCGTGAACAATTATTTTGTAGAGAAAAATGCCGAGTACTATTTGGACGGGTTACAGAGATGGGAGCATCGCTGGGAGAAGTATGTAGAGTTACAAGGAGACTATGTTGAAAAATAAAAAAACATTTTCAGAAAAAATGTCTTGTATCTTTGTTAGGTCAGAAACTTTTGAGACCACCCTCGTATGTCAATTTATTGTTGTTTTTATTTTTCTGTAAATAAGCACAGTTTACTAGATATATGCTAAAGACGAAAATACTCCATTTGCTTTTATGCTGAATTGCTCTGAACCAGCTTACAGTAGAAGAAAATGCTAAAGAAAGGGTTTTAGATAATTTGACACAGAACTCTCAATTGTTTTTTAAGTGGGGCACCTATTTTATTTAGTTATTAGTTTGTTTTGGGAAGCTATTGAATAAAAAACCTTTTTGAGGCAAAAATCATAGATCTGGTTGGTCTATAGTGTATGTAAGTACATATGTTAAGAGTCTTCGAGTTAAGTAACGCATCCATATTACACGGTGATAGTTTAACAATTATTTCCCTTTTATAATTTTTAAATCAGTGGAACCTTATTCTCTACGCTACCATTAATAAATTAGGTAAAAATTATTGTGTAAATGGGGAATACATCTAACGAACCCTGAATATATGTACGAGTCATACAAAATTTACAGATCGCTACTTTTATTTACTGCACGCATTAAAATTAAAGTCTGCTGAAGAACTTTTTGTAGTATTTTAGTTTCTTTTATGTACTCATTTACTTTTATATCTGAGTAATTCTTTTTAATGTATTTTATGTAACTAGTGTTAGAGCGGATGAAAATAAAATTAACGCAATAAAGTTATACACGTAGTCTTTGCAAAGATCAGAGGAAATCTGCTGCATCTTAATATTCCCATAAAAGAGTAAAGGTATGTTGAAAGTGAATAAATTTAAAAATTAAACATGTCCCTAAAATGCAAATTAAGGATAAAATATGGTAATAAAAATTATAGTATCCGTACTTCCTATAATCCAGAGAGTGAGTTACACTTTTCTCTTTTATGGTATACATAAAATATTCCATTAGTAAGGAGAGCCATAACTTGTAAATGAAGTTAAATTGCAAACGGTTATAATAAGTTTAAATCAAGATTAGATTACTTCGAGTTTCTTAAATATGCACTGTTCAAAGTCATTATGCATTTATAAGGATTAAACAATTAGAATTCTTTGTTTTTCCACTTATATTATATGCATGGTGTTAGCCAAAGTGATGAGCTACTTAATTTCGCTTGTACTCGAAACTTGTTAGTGTACCAATTAGTGAAGGGTTATAGCTATGTTATACGTTGTATATAAAAAATAAAAATTGAACAAATAAATTGAGCGTGCTTACATGTAAGTAAGTTTATTTTCTAAAGCTAATTCAATCTTTAATAGTTTCCGTTTTGATTATATTTTTCTCGTATGTTTTATGAATAGAAGCTATTTGAGGTTGCTTCGTCAATGGGTTGGATGATTTACTGCCTAATATATTAAAGTTGCAGGCCTTGGGTTATTTGTTAGTGATAATTATATACATCATAAAACAAAAGTATGGGGACGTAATGTCTTGCTCATAATGAAAATGCTATCATCGGAACCAAGCACTATTAAAATGTCTGGCTGTATGAATTTTATGAATATTGTTACACCTATAGTAATCTTGCTGGCTCATATAAATTGTCTGCATCTAACGTGATGTATTCAGATTTTTTCGTATGTTATTAATCTTTTTTGTATTCTTTTTAATGTGGTTTTTACTCGAAATATTATCAATATCGCCGTTAATAATTTTTAATTAATATATCAAATATGTTCAATCACGCTTTTATAGTTTAAAAGTATTTAAAAAGGAACTTTGAACCCGTGAATATTTAAATAATTTTTAATTAATCCTCGAGCAGCTTTAACTAGCTTTTAGTATCTTAAAGTTCTACAGCACAATCTGTTACTATCTATAAAATGAAACTTTTTCATAATAAAAATCATCTTATTAGGAAAATCCTTGAAAAATAAATGAAATAAAAGTTTTAAAAAGAATGAACGAAAATTTCTTTAAGTGCAACGAATACCTTTTTTAAACTTTGCAAATATACGAAGTCGATTAGAATGAATGCAAATTTCTGCTTAAACTCGGAAGCTGGAAAGTTTTTATTTTTATCGTGTTCTGTTTTCAACGGCGGATTGTCTTTATTGGAATGCATTCAGTTTGCAAACTGCTATTTCGAACTAATGTAAACTAATTATGCAAATTTCGTCACCTGATAAAATAAATCTTACTTGTTCGCGAGCAACCACGCCCCAAGCGAAAATAAAACATCTCTGATAACATTCTGGTTTGTAACTTCGCTACATAAATCAGGATAACCCAACTCGTTAATGCAGGCTCGATGCATTATATTAGGGGGGATTTTGTTAAAATCAACTTTATGGTTGCAAATGGATTTTAATGATAATATTGAAATTCATGTAGGATTAATAGATTATAATATAAATAGATAATTTATTGTTTTTCTCTGTTTTCATGCAGAATGAATTAAAGATTAGGCATGAAAAGTTTAAAAATAAAAACGCTGGGAATTCTTCGTTTTTTCCTATAATGCTTTGTTGTGTCACATCATTAAACTTTTGCGAATTTAATTAACGCCTCCCCTGCTTTACAAGCGGCATAAGCGGAAGCTTCGTCACAATTCAATAAACTGTCCTCCCCTCGTTGTGAATTCTCGTTAAAGTTAGTTGAAATTTAACAAATTCTTAAATTTGGGGAATTCTAGTATTCAATGTACCTAAGACAACACAAGAATTGTTTAATTTATTGTAATGCGATGCAAAAGCTTCCAATACAAGAGGTGAAATACAAATTTAATGGACAATTAGTTGCAATTTTATGAAGTAAATGAGTTGAAAGTGTCCATTAGATGGTGTTAATATCAATAAAGAACTATTTTGGGTAAAGCAATATTTCTTGTAAAAATGTAATGTAACGTATGTAATTCAAACAAATTTAATGTTTGCCCTTAACATTTATATTTTAACATCAGTGTACACAATATTTTGTTTTTCCTTACAGATGCAAACTACCTGATCAGCTGTGTTAGGGATGACACCCTCAAACTGATAGATCTCCGAATGAATCAAATCATTTTGTCTTTCAGGTAAGAAGTATAAATTTATATTAATTGTCTGTTTATAATTATATTAAGTATTCTCAACGGTTGCAGTTAATTTAATTCTTTTAAATAATTTTATTATCGAACGATAACTGTTTTTAACGAAAATTCATTTAAGATTTAAGAAACGGCAAACTAATAAATAGAAGTGAAAGAGTCGGGAATCTTTACGAATTAGTAACAGCGTATGTCAAAGGTCTCAAAACTCCAAGCACTTTCGAAATGAAAACCGATCGTTGGATGAAAGTATTAGACCGCTTGCTAGTAACGCAGGGCGACTCTAATTGTCTGAAGGGACTCATAAAAATCACTACCCCCGAAAAAAGTTTCCTAAACGAATTTCTTTCGACAAAAAACGGCTTGAGGAATCATTTACTACTAAGGGTATTATGTTATATTGCTGTATATCGTGATACCGGAATCGCGGGGAATCACTTGCGTAACAATAGTGCTTATTTCTTTTTATTTGCTGTCTGATAAAAACTCAGTAATTGATTTGTAATCTTTTAATGAGATAACTTTTAATTTAAAAAGTAAATAAGTATTAAAGTTAAAATGAATTTTATCAGGGACTTTTCATTTTATATAAATTATATTATACAAAAAAAATGTTGTTTATGTACGGCCGATTTTTAATGTACCATTTAAACTAAATATTAGTTTATGAATAATTCTTCGAGTGTACATAACATCTACATCTCTAGATATGTATTATAAAACTTTTCCAAACTGTAATAATTACTGCAAAGGTTTAGATGAGAGCAAAAAGTTAAACTACAAAGTAACCGAAATCGTCAAAGAAGCTTACTTTGTAATGATTTTGTAAAGTGTAACTAGTGACTTTTATTTAGTACATAGTCGAGAAGGGATCTAAGCGGGCGGTGTCTTTATTTTTTTTTTTGGAAGTTTTGTATAAGTGTTTCCACTTTGGTTTCTAGTTACGATCAACTCAATATGCAGGTATCGTTATGAAATTTCTCTTCAATATTAATTATTATAATTAATGCTATAATAAAAATAAGAATCTATACTATCTCTCTACTATGTAAAGATTTTAATTAAAATGCAAAATATTTTGTGCCCGAAATTTATATTCAGGACTGTGCTGTGTGAAGAATTGCTGGTCTACTGATTCTACCAAGGAGAATTTTCTCTATGCTTTGTAGTCGGCTTTGGAAAGCCGACGTCAATTCGTTGTATATATTGATCAATACATGCATCAGAACAAGGAAGTTGCATAAAGAGAGATGTAAAGAAATCAGGTTTTTCATATATATCCAAGTACATTTTGTAACGGGCCAGTGCTCAAAGGTATGCACAAGTCCCGTCTAGACCAATGGTAGATGTTAAATCCCGTAGCTCATGCCGCAGATGGGGTGGATTCTCAAATAAACTTGGCTAATCTCTCACAAAGAGAAGCTCACCGTTTTCCAAAACTCTTATTAAACTAATAGATGGTCGTAAAAGAGGGCGCCAGCAGTCGTAGATCGACGGGTTCTGATGGTCGGTCACGCGACTACTCGTGAATCCGACACCCTGTATATAGGCCTCTTACGAAACCTCACCCTGTGTGTAACTTACCTCGTGGAAGCTCTATTAAAACTCGCTCTGACGTTTCACTAATGAGACTTAATACACAAAATAAACACTGTATAAGCACTTGATTTGTCTTACTTAATTTTGCTAAGGAAGTTCTGTGAAGACTTCCTTCTTTTAAAACGATACAAGAGAGAAATGCCAATTCAATATTTACTACTCTCTTGAGCAAAGATATCTAGTCTATAATTGAAATTTGGAATATACACTACGTGCTTTTTGATAGCCAAAAGAACAAAATAATGAAATTAAGCTACTTCGCCTGGACCAGAGATCCACTTACAAAAACAAAAATACAAGAAGTCGACCTTACTTACATTTATTAAAACAATAATGATAATAAAAGAAATGAGTCAAACACGCACAAACAAAAATACAAAAACAATAACAAAATAACACTACAAAAAAATATCAATAAGAGGCATAAGTTAATTTCTGTTTGGAGAACAGAGTCGATAAAATAATAAAAACAGAAACAAACTATAAGAAAACCAAATTACTACAATAAACAAAGCGAAATGATTCTGTTACGTTAAGATTTTAAAATAGAACACAAAAGATCAAAATTCAAATATTAATTAACCCGACTAAGGTAAACTTGACCATAAATTGTTAAATATTGACAACTGAACATTACATTTAAGAACAAAGAAATGATTGCCAAGTTAGTAATTTTGTTGCAACAGTTTATCAAACACCAGCTAAAATTACCTGGGAACATTCCTGTTACAAATTAGTTAAAAAGTTACTTGAAAAAAATTATGATTCAATAAAACAATACGTAACTGATCCTGTCTAAGCAAAGTTTTTGTATAAAATATTTCACAAAGTTCGACGTTCTCCTAGTCTTTAAACATTAAAATTCATATAATAAAACATAGCAGGTTTTCTTTCTTACTCATACAGGAATTCTTTCTTCCAGAAGCTATGTGCAGACCTCTGTTTTCCGACGAAAGGGAGCTAGATCCAATAATTGAGAAAACTTTAATTTCGAAGAACAACCACTTATTTTACGTTAATCACAAAAAAACATAAGAACAAAATCCAGGCGTTTACACACAATTTTATAAACGAAAATAACTGAGTCTCAAGCACTATTAAAATTTTACGGAGCTTCCAAAATGTAGTATACACACAGATGCTACACCAACGGGGCCAAAATGGTTGCGTTCCTACCCTCTACAATTTCTGCTTCCTGGAGGACACCAGCGTAATTATATTTGGGTTATACATTCCCCACGATAACGACATTTATAAGCCCTGCTGTTGGCAAACAAACCACTTTCATCCACGACTATTGCGCGTCTCTGGCACGAAGAAATTACGATTTCTCCAGTCCGATCTCTTTTTTTTCTAAGAGGATCGCTTCACTTAATTTGGTTTGAATCCAATTAGGGGATGTAGAGGTAAACGTCGAAAATTACCACACGTTGGTTCGAGTACGTAGCTCTTATCGTACTGCCTAACCTCTGCGTTTTTTGTTACGCAGTTCGTACTTACGGAAATGGGGTTAAAAAGTCGGATATACACCCTAACAGATTAAGACATTAATACTCTTTGTGCGACAATGGAAAATTTTACTTGTAGATTCGCTAGTTTAAATTTGACTTCCCCGAGACTGTGTGACTGCAGTATTGCAATTAATGATTCTGGGAATTTGATATTGGAAATCAACGAAAGACACGTCTACTGGAGTCTAGGTGTCGAGACCACAAAAATATTAATTCTTTAAAATAACATTATGACAAACATTCGTTTAATGAAACAATTTAATATTGCGCGTCAAGAAAACAAATATCCGAACGAAATTGAAAAACAGGGGCGGATTTAGTGTGAATTTTAAAATAACATTACAATTTCCTAATCAGTGATCTTGGCGAAATATCATCTAAAGTGTCCAATGCATCTAAGTACTTTCATTTTGATTTCCCCTGTAGATGCCTTGGTTTGCTTTTGGATCTTACAGCGTAGGTAAAGAAATATCACTCAGGAAGGTTCGAACTGTAGGCACCATCAAGAAAGCTGTCAAGTTGACTGTTTCAGGTTATAGATGGATAAGGCTGTTACACGTATTGCGCTAGCTTTTGCAAGCGTTTTTCTGCTAGTCTTACTGTTATATTTAGAAGACCTACCAAAGTCATAGAACTGTCACTAGAATTTTAACATCCTACACCCCATATTTTAACGATATAACTACATTTTGAATATTTAAACGCACATATTTAAATGAAATAACCTAAAGGAAGTTATAAATTCTTACTGTATATAAAATGAATATAAATATAGTACGAGTCTGAGAATATTTGTCTCTACCTATAATTCTCATACATTATACGTATTATTTATTACGCAGGATGTCTTACAAATCGCATATTTGAATTTATTGCACACACATTTAAATTAATCTGATTCAATTGTTTTGTAAATTTGAATTTGTTCTATTTTCTTTAAACTGCGCTTAACGTTTATATGGAAATCATTACATAAATATAAATTGGATACCTACTTTGAATCCATATTAATGACTTGCACATGCCTAACTTGAAACGATTTAGATATTTTAAATGTTTTAAACACTAGTAATAGAAATAACATATTTGTACTCGTACTATTAAAAGTGTAAATGAAAATTTAACTAGAGCCATATACGGAATATTAAAAAGTTAGTTTCTTGTTGTATCACAGTTATGAATACTTTCTTTATATCTTCCTAATAAGGAGTTTAGATAAGCTATTCAATTTAGAACTAAATTAAAACATTACTTTAACTGCACAAAACTGTTTAAAAAGGTAAAAGGAAGTAGCAGAAGATAATTGCATAAGATGATCAGATAAAGGAAATGATGCAAAGAATTCTCAGATTTAAATTGGTTGTAATAAAATCAATATTGAACATGAAAATTATTTCTTAATAACAGTTATTTATGTACACAACGAATTAAAACCAATCTTAGACAGCTGTTTTTCTAAAATAATCTAGAAAGTGAGTTGATTAAACAAAGTTACGTAAATTTCTAATTGTATATCTTAAAAGGATTATTAACGAAGGTATTTCAATTTAAGATAATGTTAGAAATGCGAAGAAACAAATTTATCCCAAATGTCCAAAATTGATTAACTTATTATTCATTAAGGCCCAGAATTTCAATCGTTGCTCAATTTTAACTAAAGCTGTATTGCTGTGGACATAACTATGAAAATGATTTACAACAGTTGTGTTCATAGAAGAAAGACTCTGGTTAAAGTTAAGCAACGATTAAGTATTGGTCCTAAGTTCAACACACACATGACACTAACAGCAGATTCAAACGCTATTTCTTACTGACATTTTCCACCGTGGAGGTCCATAGACCCTTAGGTATTGTTGCTCACTGACTTGTTAGTTGCTTGAGGCAAAGGATGGTAACAACGTAATGTAGAAAGGAGAAAACCTGTAGGGCGTGATGGATGGAACCTGAGAAAAAATCTCTCTAAATGATAAACAAGCAATTTTGTAGAACATGTAGCAAATTACTTCCAGTTTAATCTTTACCAAACTATCCATTGTAATTGTTTTATAAATTACCTTTATACCATTCACATATCTGACTTATCGAACCGCTACTGATACCGTTACCGTTACCAAACCAACCGACCGTTATAGTGACATCACTCACACAACTCGCCGACAAGATTACACAAGCATTTTAATCGAGCAATCCGTAGCGTCACCGATACCGAACCGTAAGGTGCTTCCTCCCTACATTTTCCTATTGCCCGAACCTATACAGATGCTGCCCCGCTTGGTTTGGAAATTGCTAGTTTTGCTATAAAATTTATGGTTACTGAATCTTTCTTAGTTCTGTTAAAATCAGCGGTTCCCAACCTTTTTCTCCTCGCAAACTCCTGCGATCCCCCTGTATAGTCATTAGTAACAGTAAATAAAGTAGTAAAAATGGGTTGTTATTAAAATTTATTTTTCAAATTAAATAACTAAAACTAAAACATGATTGTAAAACATTTACAGATAAACATTATTAAAACTAAAGTGATAGTTTAACCTACAAAAAAGAATTAATACAAAATGAATAGAATAATACAGAACTTGAAAAAAATTCTCAATGAGATATTTGGGCCTGTTTGGTGGAACAAAGAAATTTAAAATTTGGTTCGATGTCTGAAAGTTTGAATCGTAGATCAGGTTCTGCATTTAACCTGTTTCTGTATTTATCTTTAAGGTAAGTGTATGTTGAAAATCCTTTCTCTCATAGATATGTTGTACACAAGGGTAATAAAACTTTAATGACTTTTTCCGTCAAAATAGGATATTCATTTCTTACATTGAGCCAAAAGTCAATTAAAGAGTGATCTTTAAATCCTTTATGTAATTGTCTGAGGATAAGTCAATGCGCTTTTCTTTTTCCACTACAGTTAAAGAAGTATCCGAAGTTATAGCTCCTCTTGAAAAGGATTACATATTCAGTTTTTCGATCCAGAAATAATAGGTTTATTAGGAAAATAGTCCTTGAACGTTAATTGAAGCTGTTTGAGATGTTCAGTAATATCTTTTTTGATATTTTCGTTAAGTTGAATTTCATTTTCTGATAAAATGGTGTTGAGAGAACCAAAACATTTGTACTTATTCATCTGCAGCCAAATGTCTGTCCATTCAATATCCTCGTTGATCTTCCTTACCCGCACCACAAGATCAGAAAATGTTTCGGTCATTGATTTCACACCATCTGTGCACACACCCAAACAAAAAGACCAGTTTATTTCAGTTTTTTCAAAACAGATCTTGACCATATCGAAAATTGCTGCAGCTATCGTATAGGTTTTTAGTGCAAATAATTCATCTTCTTGGATGGAATTCTTAAAAATATATGTAACATAGACAAGCAATACTGCAGCGTTTGCTACATCGGCGACTCGTCAAGTTGAACAGCAAAATAATTCAATTTGATTCTTTTTAAAAGTTTATTTTCCACATTATTTGCTAAATCATTAATTCTCCGCGACACTGTGTTGTTTGATAATGGAACCAGGTCAATTTTCTTTGGAGTTTTTCTTCAAGCATACACTTCGTGATGTCTTTAGTACACGGTCCAATAAAATTTTCTGCCACTGTATGTGCATGTCCAGATCATGCAATTTTGTAACTAGAAATGATGCCTCGAGAGCCATTTTACTATTTTCAATAAAAAACACTACACTTTTTATTACTTGCCAATTTTTTTTAAAATACTCAATGGGATGTTTTGTTTCAGGGTGTCTACGAAGAAGTGATGGTTTTAAACTGCTGTTAGCCAGAACTTCATTACAAATTACACAAAGTGGTTTAGGTTCTGACTCCTCTCCTGTAAAATAAAAATCTATTTGTAAATAGTCACTGTTATATTTTCGTTTCTTTCCTTTCTTCTCACTCTGTTCGCCTATTTTTCCATTGCTTTCAGTCTGGCGAGACGGTAGTTCACTACAGCTTTCAATATTGCCACCTGTAGTAGAAGAAGCAATTGACTGCTTGCTCAGATTTTCGTCAGATTTGACAATACTGGTTTTTAACCAACGATCCATCATAAATCTACGAAATAATAATTATTTACTTTCATTTGTGAAGTTTGTGTCTTTGTTGTAATTTATTTACACAAGAAGAAATCACTAAACTGGTTTGCACTACTAATATTTATGTATACACTATGCATTAACTACTAACTTATTTATCTTTTTGAAATCACTCGCGGTTCCTAAACGCGTCGTACGATTCAGTTCGACTCTACCCTTCCTTATGTGACTGCGGTGTTTTTCTATCAGCAAACATTATTCTTGTTCTTTTGGAGCGCACACCGGGTTTTAAGCACTTAAGATATCAGCAGTTCTCGGAAGGATCCCTCGAGGAGGGTTCTACGAGATATTTTCAAGGTGAACGGACAAAAATAGAACGGTAGCATTTTCAGGGTCAGTTTTTGTTTTTAGTTTTTCTGTCAGCCTGTGTTACAATTTAGGTCAAGTCAACACTTCATAGCAGAAGTGCGTGTGAGACGCAGTATCAAGTTTTACAACAGTACAATACAATAAAACCAATAAATAATCCAATACGATTTTTTATTTCACTACTAACGACAAGTGCCCCAACACCAGGAAAGTCTCGGTTTGCTCGATTCGCCGAAATAAAAGTTGCCGGATCGTACGAGAATATACTTACATTGTCAGCGATGTTTAGGATTTAAAATTCCGCAATTACAATATTTTCTTTGCGAACCCCCTTTATAAAACTTGCGAACCCCTGGAGGTTTGCAAACCACCGCTTGGAAAACGCTGTGTTAAATTAACCACCATTGGACGTGCACTAAAGGTTTTCTCCTGTACTGTCTTCTGGATTCAGGAATCCGTAGGGGAAATCACTGACATCGACATTTTTACAATCTGGTGTCCAAGCATCATCTGTCGAGGCCATACCAAAACCCATCGCATCCCAAAACTGACTTATTATACCTGGTATGCCGAATAAGATTTAATTTATTTAAAAATTTGTAAATATACACTGCAACCATTGAAGTCGATAAAATAACAACATTGTTTTCCAGAAATGTCAACAAAAGGAAAGTGTTTGAAAACCTGCATTTAAAGAACACTAGAAGTAGGGAAAAGACAAACTGGAAAACAATCACATTGCAAAAGATGCATATAAAAAGGTATCACTAACTTTTCAAAACTGAAGCTAAGGATTGCAGAAACTATAGAACAATTAACTAAATATTGACATAGCACATAAAGACCTACAGGATATATTTTAAAGAACGATAGCAAGGCGGTTTCAGAAAGTACCTCTTAGCTTTGCCATTAGCGTTTTCGACGACTTAATGTCCTCACTTGTGTGAATACCACGCGTGAACTTGGTATAGTGCGCATCACATGTTTAGTTTAAATCAATACAAACCTTGTTGAGATATGCTTTTTTTTTTTGGGGACCATGAAGACGTATTTTGACATCCAGTTATCAGAACTTTTTTTGTAGATAATTGATTGCTCTGCTCTTATATGAAGAGTAGGAGCAAAACGCCAAAATGCATAAAAAGACAAATGACAATAGGTGATTACACCATTTATAGTATAGGAAGTTTCATCTCCATACGATTTATGTCACACCTGTGAGAGAAAGGGTAAGAGGATCGGTGTCACTTGTCACTTTGTAGCAATTTTTAACTTTCGGATTTTAATTTTAGTTAAACGTGAAGCCTCAAGATCCTTTTCAAATTCTGAAGGAACATGAGAACCTCTTGCTCTTATAAAAAAACAGGGATGCCACGCTCTTTATTTGTGGAAAAACAGAGAAAACCAAAAATCTAATCATAAATCGGAAAAGATACTTCCAAAGGGCTTAGTATTTCTCGGTAAATAAAAAAACAAAACACTTTATATTATTTAATTAAAATTCAATGTATGTTTATTACACACCTATAAAAAAAGAAAACAACAGAACAGGTTAATGATATATTTAATAATAGTAATTATTTTAATAATAAAAAATGATAACCCTTGAAGGCCTTCATAACAATGTTACTTAATGAAGAAATTTTGAATTACGATAAATTAAAGATTTTCGGAAACTGCATTCGATTAAAGTAAATTTGTATAAAACGATTATGAATTGACTGTATTATATAAATACTGTATTAAATAAAGTTTCTTAATATTGATACTTATTCAAAGGAGCAGAATGTAAAAAAAGGCAATAAATAGCATTAATAAAAACTCACTTTATGATAAAGTTCAAGGTTAAATTATAACCTCATTTTAAGATAAATAACTTGACTTCTATTATTATTTAATAAAAATGTTTACGTTACTAGTATACAAACTTAAAAGGTAAAATTCTAATTTAAACCATAAATAAGCAGGTATCCAGGTAAATTTTAAATAATAAATTCCTTCCCTTGTCTTCATATATTTTGTATGCGAAAGGTGTTACTGTAATCTTAAATCCTGCTAGTCGAGATGATTTCCCAACATCAATAAAGGATATTCCTTAAATTCTGGGGTTACAATCGAAGGATCTAATTCGTAAAGCACTTTGAAGTTCCGCAGATCAAGATGGCGACGGCCTACTCTCTTGTAGTGGTTCTTACAATAACGTGCAAACCAGAAAGCAACAAACAGGTAAACGGCAGGAAAACATTACTTTTCGTTACGATAAACGGTAAAATGAAAGGCAATCCTATAGGAATAATCAAGGAATAGACAAAATAAAATGAATGCAAGGCTGATTTACCTGAAATTCCAATGGCTGGAGGAATGAAAATACGTGTGTATGCATTTGCGGTTTACAGAAGAAGGGGTGAGTTCACAACCTATGCGAAGGGCTTACAAAGTCACGCGTGCGCCGTCATTCGCATTTAATACAAATTTCAGTTAGTAGATATCACTAGAAGGACTAAATAGAAGTATGATAATCCATTACAATAAAGGGGGCAACTGAGGTAAAAAGGTACATATCAAAAGGAATTTTTAGATAATAAAAGAAAAATAAAATGCGAAATTAATCAATACATACATACAACATAAGGAGATTATTGAAACCTAAACAAAAATAGATATTTGATTTAAGGCAATGTACAGGATATTTAAAAAAATAAAATTGTTCATTTTATACTCCGAGGCAAACCACTTGTACCATAACAATTAAAAATTCTCATACAGTTCCAATTCTCAGACCAAAAAACCTGATGCGAGATGAGAGCTTAGAGGAATCTGAATCTTAAAAAAAGTTTAAATTTAAAACGAGCACTTTGAATATCTGCAGGGATTAATGCATTTAAAAGGAATGAGACCAGTTACAATATGATCTCACTGGTATGGTTATTGCATCTAAAATTATCAAGATTAAAGGGCGTGTTTATCATGCTTTAAAGAGGGTAACAAGAAAAATGGAAAAATAAAATACGCCTAACAATAACAAAACCCATAAAAACGCTTGCGTGTGAAACCTTAGACAAAAAGAAGAATCGACTAAAGAAGAGTTGCAAGAACAATATGAAACATTCTACATCTCTTATTGCTTTTCGTTGATAGCATGCTGTATGCGCCCAAATATTTTGAATCAAAAATTTTTCTTCTATAAGGATGGAATTTCAAACTTAACGCTTTTACTTGTAATCCTAATTTTTACTTGTCAGCTGAACTGTATTATTTTTCTTTTAAAAACTAACCTTCTGTGAATTGTGGCACAGAATGTGCTTTCTGCAAGTGCATTGAATTTAAAATGAACGAATATGGAAATATGATAGCTAAATAGAATAGAAAACTTTTAGTGTCTCTTGCACCATAGAAACGATATTTACAATAGGAGTAAAGATTCTAAAAAGTATCTCGATCTGTTTACCAAGAACATGCATGCGGTTTCTGCTTATTTTATGTATAAAAATTATGAATAAAGAAATCACTAAATCCTTGCAAGAGGTGAAATGCTGAGGTCATTTAAAACCTAATTTCGTCTTTTATAAGGTGATAATTATCGTAAAATGAACAAGAATGCCTTAATTAAACAAAAGTAAATAAAAAATATGTTGGAATTTGATTTACTGAAATAATTCTTTTTTTTTGTTTTATGTCTTACTGACCTGAAATATTTTGTGCAGTTATTTATTTAATCAGCTTATTTGGGAACCAGTTTCTAAAAAAAAGATAGCAGTCGTCTCAGGAAATAACATCAAAAACCATGGGTAAACGTATGATAACTGTATGTGCGTGGAAAGACTAATATGTTTGTCACTTTTGGAAATTAATGTCGAAATTTAATGTTCCTAATTTATATAGATCGTATTGGTTTATATCTGCTTCCATAACTTTAACCTCCACTTATGTAATAACTTTTATATCGGAAATCCTCATAAAATTGACCCTCGACTTGTTAGATTTATTTTTATAACCACTATTGAATTTTATTAGCTTTCAAATCTACAAGACGAATATTGATCGCTTCAGTAAACCACTTTGATCGTAACATATTATAATGCCTCGTAATATTCTTATTGCCGATCTCGTAAACTTCTCTGTAGAAAACAGAAATATAAAAATAGAAATTCATATCCGTGGAAAACTAGCTGACTGGAGGTACTTCAGCATGTTCATAAAACCGTCGCCCTATCTAACGTTCCTTTGAATTTTCAGACCTTTTCACTTGATGGATATGCTGAAAGCGTTTCTTAATCCTATCGAAATAACATTCGCTGCTTGGAATCTTTATCTGAACTGTGCCGCATGCCGCTATCGAACCGGAATATCGTACTTATGAAGTATTCCCGATACACGTGTAATAGCAGTTGCATTCGAGCGCATCCACGGAATCCGGAGCTAGCTTACCCTGTTTCTCACTTGTAAATTTAAATTTTCTTGTTTTCATATATTCTTGTTAACTCGAGTTAGTCGTCGTGTTTTATAAATCAATGCAATTTCATACAAAAAATCACGCTATTAATGCAGAGTATGTTAATGTGTAGTGTTTATAACTATAATAAAACTGCTTAGAATGGTTTATATAAAGTGTAATTAATCCAGACGTTTCTTTTTTGTTGCTTGCACCGTAATTATAAACTTCAAGGTATTTACACACATCGTAAATATCTTCAATTTTTTTGAATTAATGGAAAGAGAGAAGCAACTTCATAAACATTTTATTGGAAACTTCCACTACATATGTTACCATCGAATACTATTGAATTTTCTTTTATACATTCGCTTTCTGAAAAAACGGTTTATATTCGTAACGGGAAAAATATTAGGTAAATAACAGATTACAACTTCTTTTTTCTTATACATATTGATTTATCAAGACAATCTTAACAATGTTCAAGTGCGGGTATATTTAAATTGAATGACCGTTTCTAAGACAACTAGAAATTGACTTCCCTATTATGGAAGATAGTACTTTTACTTTTTAGTTATCATTGTGTTAGACTTTATTTCGGCAGTTGCTCGAGTTCAGCATCCGAGTCTAACATAAAAGGTTAGATACTTATACAATGGAAAATCTGAACATTAAGGAAAACTTTCATGTGCTTAGAAAACGCTTCAGAACTCGCTTATTGCTGTTGAGTATTACAACAACATTCCAAAATTAGTCGCTTCATGTTTATGTAATTATTATTATTCTTAGGAACGCAAACGCCATAGGACTTGTTACTTATCTTTTATTTAGATTTTAGGTATAACTGCCGTGTGTAGTCTGTGTGTAAACCAGAACAATAATTTTGTCTAAAATATAAACCGCCCATAAAATGATTACAAGGAACATGAAAACTGAAGAAGAATGATCTCAATTCACCAACTATAACAAAAACTACAAGATGCATTAAAAAGTAACTGCCTATAGATGTTGACGCAGGGTATTTAATTATGAATGATTTGAAATTCGTAGTGTCTAATAAGAAAAAAACACCCATCTTTGTCGTAGCTTTCAATTTGCTCCTAGGAAACTAAATAACCTCTTTGTTTTTAAATTTTGTTTATTGGCATCACACTAGGCATGTTTATAGTGCCTGCTCACAGGAAAATCGAAGGAATGTTTCTGCAAACTGCACACAAAACAGGCGTATACTGCCATATACTGACTTTTGGCATTTTTTGGCAGACTGATTTGAGTTACTTTTTTAAAATCCATCTATCAAGCCAATATGAAAGTTACTAAGATTAATTTAAGGTGGAAAGACAAATGTTTGTGGTGTCAAGCAATGAAGTAATGATCCTGTTATTTTTAGTGTGTGGTAGCACACATTTTTCTTCTTGTACTAGTCTTGCATTTTTGTTAAGTTTTCTATTGTGAATCAAAAATCTACTGCGGACACTGCTGTCCAAGCCGTCCGGGTACGATTGGCGGCCAAAACTTTTGCTGAATACCTACAGTTTTTTTTTTCACTCGGAAGACAATGGCAAACCACCGAGTTTTATTTTGCCTAGGAAAATAGTAGTTTTCGAACATTTTGATTGTAAGATAGCTTAATGCTCGTGGCACTGAACGCGCACAACACAAGCATACATATGAGGAAAATCGCCAACATTTCTTCAAAAGAAGAATAATCAAGTAGCTAAGATTCAGGAATTCAAAGTTTTAGGTCTTTTTTACTGTAGATGGTCTTTGGTCGCTATATTAAGATCTTTGGCGCTATAATCTAGGGAAGAAATTGAGTTTTGGAATTGTTATGGAGGGGTCAGCTGATAAATAAGGTTATGTTTTTTGCAGTTCTTGAAAAATAGTTGCTTTGATGTCTTGTCTTTGGTACCGTGGTCTAGAGACAACTTGAATTTTGAATCTGGTAATAGTTCTGTTGATGATTAAGATTGCATTTGCTGCAGTTTCCAAGATATCAATCGTTTTTGACTTACAGTCAACTAGAATTTGAAATGATGAATGTTCTACTTAGGTTTGCTAGACACTGTTACTTCATAGGACGATGTGTCTTAAGTTTTGTAACTTAAGTTTAAGATCAATATTGCTGGCATCAAGTCCATAGCAGGTCTTAAGATTGGGATATGTCAAACTGGGATCAAGACAGTAGTCCTGGTCTTGGGAAGATCGATCTATAAACTAGTAACATGTGAATGGCGCGCAGTGCTTAAATATTCCTTTTGCAGTGACAAACTCGCAAGCCTATATTTTATCTAACTTATCTTTGCAACTAACTATAATCACTTACAGTGGTTTTATTCTTCTAAATATTCTCTATTTTAGCAATATAATGAGGTGGAATTCATTTTTATAAAATTAAAGCAATTCATTATGATTACATTAGGACGCAACGCAAATAATTTGAGGACATTCCAGAGCACATAACAGTCGAATTCAAACTTTTGCGTAACTCGGTAGAGCAAAAAAGAAAAATGAAATATATCGAGTTTTCATTAGAAGAAAAAGCGTTATATCCTGTATAGTTAGAAATAATACAGGGCCCACAGAAGCCAATTTCCAAGAAACTTGCTAAGTTTCATTTGAATAATAATACTTTAATAATAAAATTATTGGTTTGTCGATATTATTCGTGTGTGTATCCCAAGCTCAAACTTTTGGGTATCGAATCAATAAAATGCTGGGGCTCATTCTTTCATGCATTAACAGGTAGCAATCTTGAATTTCATTTATACCGTTTTATTCTTTTAGAAATTTTCAACACTTAATTGCTCACGCAGAATCTATTACACTCCATGGTCTTGTGAAAATTCAAGTTTGTTATGGCTCTCTACGTTTAGCTAGTACGATATTGGTGGTAAATGTCTGTGCTCTCAACCAGTTAAAGCCAAAAATACTCCCAGTGAGTAACCGCGTAATCTAATTTGAAAAATAGGCTCAAATAACGATCTTCATTTGCAGTTTAGACTTCTGTATGTTTTTTGAGAAGAATATTGAGTGACAACTTACAACAATGCGTGGAAATTAAAGTATTTTGATCAGCTTATAAATAACAATAAAAATTGCAAGCCAGAATTGATCTTTGGATATACCATCTGTATGACAGAAACATTACCAGTTTAAGAGAGATGGTTTATAGTCAAATGAAAGCTGGTTTGATGCTTTGTTATATTGAAACAGCAAATGCAGGATAAGCTGTTAAAATAGAAGAAAGAGAAAAATAACGGTTTGCGCTTCTTGATGATCCTGTATAATAAAGTCATCTAGCTAAATCCAGCTTCTAAAGAGTAACGAGCAAGGTTTGTAAAACTAAAAGACTAACAACCTTTGCATCAGGCAATTGAATAACGCCAAAACAATTAGGTTTAGACCCCGATAGTGCTATATTGTTTTAATCAGCAATGAACAACGAAGAAGATTACTGCCATACAAATGAGAAAGATGGTCAATCCAAAAATGGATTTGTGTTTAGTATCCAAAAATTTGCTGTAAATTTAATTAATTGTTTCCAAGAAAAAGGGTACTTAACTACAGCCTGATTCATAAGTAAAGCCTGTCAATTAAAACATGAAAACGATTAAGAACAAAATAACTCTATTAAATATAAACCCTGATTATCAGTACCCAATATAGTCACCGTTTCTGCACACAGGCGTATTTAAACGTGTTGGCATTGAGGCGACTAATGTCTCTGCAAGTTGCAGCGGTGGTTTCTTTCACGTTGGCTGCAGCAAACGTTTGAAAGCTTTCAATGATGACCTGGGTTTGCTTGCCACTGTCATCTTCATTATTCCCCAGACATTTTCTATGGGGCTAAGGTCTGGAGACATTGATGGCCATGGCAGAACCTGGATGCTGTTGTCTTCTTTTCATTGTGTGCATTTTCGTAACCGATGCTTAGGGTCGTTGTCTTCTTGCAACCACCACTATTCAGAGTCGGCATCATATATAATACTTGCAGACGGCAGGAGTCCCTTCTTGTAAATGGAGCACATGAAACTGGAATCTAAATTACAGGTAAAAAGAATAAGCCAAATCCGAATTGCAAAAAGTAGCCCCACGCATGCACTTTGAGAGGATGCTTGCTCCTCTTAATAACATATCTCTGTTCCTTCTTTGCCCAGAATTGTTTTTAACGTTTTCCATTTGGAAGGTGCATTCATCAGTAAAATTAATCTTACTCCAATCCTGGCTCTGTTGCGTTTGCGCCCACTCATACTGCCGTTGCACATGACGTTCTGTTAGGAGAGGAATCACCTTCAGCGCCTTAGATCTGAACCCAAACTCTTTTAATCTAGGGATAACTGTCGCTTTGGATAGATTTATGCTCTTGCGTTGTAAAATTTCTTGCAACAGTTTTGTCTGGATTGGTGTTAAAAACGTGTAACAACACTTGGTCTTGTTTGCTGTTGGTTTTTCTCCCGGCACCACTTTTTGGAAAATCATTTACATTTCCTGTCTCTTTGTAACGATTAATCCACCGCTTCACAGTCTTTTCACTTACACTTACATACTTTGATATCCGTGCTGGTGTCCATTTTGGACCGAAGCGGTGTTGAGATAAAAAGACAAACCCCCATCGTTTTTTCGCCGAAATTGATATACTTTTAAAGTGCACGTGCGTATCACGAGGAACACCTGAGGCGACTAAAGTAATTATCGCTGATCAGCATTTTGAACAAGTAAAAAGACGCAGCAGGATTAAATGAATTTTTATGATCGGTTCAAAATCTAAGAGGGGGTCGTTACTTATGATTCAGGCTGTAAGTGTACAACTCAAAAAGTGGTATGTCACACAATATTAATTTGAAAAAACTGTATGTTCTCGGCTGCTACTGCCTTGTTGAGTTGTATTAAGCACTTACTGCTATCTTGGATTGCAACATTTGGAGATAATTTGTCAGATTCGCTGTTTTGAATCGTACGAGACACCACCATTTCTTGAATTGTATTGAAGTACAAAATTAAGAATTCAGTTTTGCCCTTGAGTGCATCTCATACATTTGGTTTCAAGTTCTTTACTCAGCTTGAATTTATTTGTGGTAAATTGTGTCTTAAGTAAAGTCATTTTCTATTTATCTTTTAAGTGCTTGATTAACATACCGTTTTCAATTGTTTTTGATTTTTGCTCGGTATTGTCTCTTGTTTTTGTCGCTTAAGTCTAGATAATTATTTGAATAATGCTTTTTAACACACTGGTACTACTGCACTTCTTTTGCTTCATAACTATTTTGACAACAATAAATATAATGAGTTACGTAAATATGAGTTACTATTACCTATAAAATGAAATTTTATTATAATTTCACAAAGTATCATAAAGTCTATTGACTGTTTTTATCAAAATTAATTAACTTAAATTCCTCAGTAGAAAAATAATGTTCAACATTCGTTGTTTGCAAAACTGCTTCAAATCTTGGCCTCACGCTTGAAATGTGGCGTGACAGCGCATTTGTATTAAAAAATCCAAATCCATTATTTTTTAACACTCTTGAATTTGTTTTTTCTTAACAGTCATAGATAACATATCATATTTGACTTGCATGTAATGACTCTTTACGCTCGAATGATTGCAACACTAGCCTAAATTTTATTCTCTTGTAAGTGCTCATTCTTTGGATAATCCGCAGTTCTCCATTTCTTTTTTCAAACAAGAACTCGTGTGATAGCAAAGGGCTTTATAAAACATATTTTGTAACATACCATGTTAGTATTGCATCGCTTTTCTGAATTTTACATAATATAATGCTTGACCTAATGCTAAAAGCGATAAACAGCACAAATCTAAAAGGCGGCACACCAATTCATATTTTCTTTATTTAAGGGTTGGTTAAAACCATCTTCTTAATTCGCTTATCACTCAAAACTTGTTTTAGAGCAATTATTGTTTTTTCCATTTTCACAGCAGAATAGTGTTTCATTTACAAGCAATAGATCGGTATGTTACTTTTTTAGAAACACCCTGTACTCAGATACATTTGAAGGTATAGTCTTTAAGGAATGTTATGTAAGGGCCTTTTTAAGTAACAAAAATACTGAATGATCTCACGTGACTACATATGCAATTAATGATTAGAGGTACAGAGAGATTAAAACTTTTGAAAACAGATAGGGTAAACGCACCTAATTCCTTCCAGCTCCAACAGCCCACCGCCCAATGAATTATTGTTTTATAATTAAATTATAGCGGCTCAAATAACTGCGATTTTTAGTTCTATGTTATCTACTATCCTTGGTTCTAAGTATTATATTACATTCATTCTAAGTAAATAAAAATTATATGTCAATTAGTACCTTTTAATTACTTTCGGACGTGCGATTATGCTAAGACTAGAAATTCTTGCATTCTAGATAAACTTAGGCATTGTTTTTAATATATTTGTGAATATTTTTATTTGTTAAATCAGAACAGTACTCCTTCTTCATATTGAATACAAAAAATCAGGAATTTGTATTAGACAAATATGGAAAACAAAGGGTGGATCGCTTACTGGTACAATATCCGCATCTCGATGAATTATGTTTTTTTTTTGAAATACAAAACTAAACATTTTATAACTTTTGATGCTAAGTATGAGTACTATTTATATGTGCACTGTTATACAGAAAGCTTCATTAATAAATATTATTTAGTTTTAAATTTAAATGAGTTTGAATTTCAAATATTGTTTAGGTGGCAGGGTATTGGTGCTTTTACCCTATGTACTTTACGATAAATTTGTGAACTAATCTTACAAATGTATAGAAATTGTGGGAGTTTGTAACATTCACAAAAATTGTACGTTCATTTTAAGACTTATTTTTTTATTAAATACTTTATTCAAGCATTCAGTCAGTGCAAAGTAATGTCTTACATTGTTATTTAAGAGCAGAATTATTCTATGCTCAAAATTTGCAAGCTTTGTAAGCGATCCTGAATACATACATAGGACGCATATTAAATCAAAAATTGGAAAAATGTTGAACGTAGAGTACAATAGTTCTGCTCTTAAGCGACGATTTATTTTTCATCACTGTTGTAGTGGAGTTCCCGTGCCGCCACCCGCAATATTATAATTTTTTAAATTAATGTTTCACTTATGTGGCCTTGTTACTATGCCCACTGTTTCGTATACCTTTAATTTCCAAATAAAGCGTACTAAATGTTTTGTAAAATGAAACTACACTTTCATTTATTTAAACTCGGAAAGGAGTTTATTAATTAATTAATTCAATGTACCTAAAGCTAAAACAGAATTAATAGCTTTCCCAGTCGTCTAGTCTAACAGATTTGTTACCTATTAATACATAAAATTTTATTCTAGAACGAATTTTAAATAAATCTCATATATTTTTCTCTTTTATTTTAGTAATTAGTAGTGAGAGAATTATAATTAATATTTTATTTCTTCTCATAAACATAATGTCTTGTAAATCCCTGTTGCTTTAGTTAACTGCTGTTATTTACATGTGATATGGGGTCGGAACTGCGGCGTGAAGGATCGTCTCCTTAGGGTGCACTTATTTTAGAGGGTCTCCCGTGAAGCTGCTTTACACGGTTAACGCACAACAAACAGTACTGTTGAGGTAGTTGCATAAACGTAGGCGTTGCAATTATCCATTAATATTAGATATTTTTAGGAAGGTTTTGATAGGGGCTTTTTTTATAGACACCTTACTAGAAATACTTTCTAAATATAATGTGAATGTAAAGTTGTCTGTACCTATTTAAATTTCTATAGGAATTCTAAGCTGTTTAAAAGGAAAAAGTCAACTATAATAATGTATCAATTGAAGAGAATTATTGAAACTCCAATATAAATTGTAAATCAAACAAAAAACGAAATAACACAATATAGATACACATAATATGATGGAAATGCAGAACTGTAGGACAGCAGTTCATTAGTTGTTTTTCATTGCTAGGGAATTCGCAATATTGCAATTTTGACTTCCAATTTAGTTCTCTGAATTCCTGTTTAAATTTAATTATTTATTTTTGCATCTACGTTATAGTTATACAGCATGTAAAAGTGTTATACTTAATATGCTTTTTATATTCTATATTACAAGTTTTTTATTTTATATTATTTAATAAATATGCGTAGGTCGTATAATAAAAGTTATAATGGTGTAATTATGTGCCGTGTCAACTTTTCCAATATTCAGAGAAGGTAGGCTTAGAATTCATAAATCTTCCTTTAGATTCATTTCTTTGTACTCTATCATTATCATTATTTCTGAATAAATTTGTTTTTCATAAAAATGAGGCTTTATTAATTTACCAAAATCTTTTACTAATGAATGCTTTTAAGCTAGTTACTTTTAAAGAAATTCAAGTTTATTATTGAACTAAAGGTCATCTTTTTTGCAATTTCTTACGATGTAGAAATAAAAAGGTTATTTACGTTTTCAAATAATTTTCCATTACAATTTTATGTAGTTTTACACTGAGCGATGATTTATTTCTCTTGTATAGACTTGAGTAGTTATTGCTCCATCCTCCTACTTCTTTTGTTTGTTTACGAGTAGGTTTTATGGTTTTGTAATGTAATTGTTAATTGTTTAAATGTAATTGTCTTCTCAAGCTAGTAAAGTATGCTTTCTTCATGTTCTTAAACACATCGTTAAATTGCACTTTATATACCCTTTCTTGCTATAGATCTTTTTATATTGGAGTGTTCATAAGACAGTTTGAAGCTTTTTATATTTACTTGAGCTAAATTTTTACTGTAATGGGTGTTCGAAAAGGCTTTGAGACTCAGGTGATTGCGGAGGCTTACCCTATGCTACCTATTAAATTGAATTCGAGTGCCTTGATAGTGCAAAGTCAATAGATACATGTTTGGCTTTAAAACAATTAATACGCTTACACTCTCTCAGGGTTCTTACAGCTTTTAGAAAAAAATTGGGTACTTGATTCAAGTAATGATTTTAATAGTTATTTGCAAAACTTGGTTATTACATTCTTCCGCAACCTACTACAGTCTTATTACCCTTTAATACCATAGCAATATTTTAAGCTTCGTCATGAGTCCCATACTGAACAACCCACAGTAAGAATCTTGTTCGTCTATATAGGGCGAAATTGCATACATTGATTTTCTGATGAACATAAATCGTTTAGTCTTATGAATCTCATAAATAGTTTTATGCAAATGAACGCACACCTTCAGATGAATGTATTGAAAATGGAAATAGATTGCATTCTTATCTTGATTGAGATTTAGCTACTGCTGCTGTTACTATTTTTTGAACTGTATGACAGCAACATTTTATAAGATAAAGCTTATCGTTCGTTACAATAGAATGCGTGTGTAAATGTCAGCATATTACTCAAGATTCCCATTGACCCTATTTTTGCAGTCGATATTTCCAGACGTAGTTTTAGCTGTAAATAAATCTAACAGTAACGTTTAGAAAATTCAGATTTTTGTTTAGAATTTACATCACACTTGCTTTTCAGAAATAACAGAGTATGCTTTTCCATTTCTTAGTTGTGATTTCTGAGTTTTCAAGATATATATTAATCAATGTCACTTCTGATTGTTCTCTAAAATTATCAAGTAGATATGTTAGGAGATGAGTGGCACTTGGAGAGACTTGAAAATGAAATGTTTTGCTATTCGTACTATAACCATGATCACCAGAATTATATTATATTTTAATACCTAAAGTCTTTGAGTTTTCTACGTCAATCAACATTTATATCAAGATATACGCTAAGTTCTAAGATGTTTTTCTCTACTAAAAGAAAGCTAGATTTTGTATTCAATGTTTTCATAGAATCTATAAAAACTGCTTTATGTTGATATAATAATTTGAACTGCAGCAAAGTTTCTCTTCAGCATCAAAAAACTGTACACGTGTATTTTAGCTGATTATAAAAGAAAAAGATCGATATCACGGTTAACTTTTAATTCAATGTAAACATGTAGTATTAAAAGTTAAATCGCTTTCAGCGAAAATTTCAAAATATGAGTATAATAAATCACCCTTCAGCACCAGAAAATTCGCCCTTTCTACGTTCTAGTAACGTGATAAACTTTTACAGTAAGAAAGTAGGTTAAGTGGAGACGCCAACAGGTCCTCAGATAGTGGGAGTGATAAGACAACGCTTCGGGTGCGACTGATATCACTATGTAGTCATCGTTTTTATCTCACGTCGTTAATCTTTTAACAGTCTACATTTATACAAACCAGCCAACCTGCAGAAGACAAGCATTTCTCAGCGTTTTTGTTGTGAGCTTGTAAAAAGCAATAAAGTGTTCCACTTATAACTGACCAACAACTGTTAAGTTTTGCCCTATTGTGTGAACCTTAGTCGTTCTTAAAAATGTTTTATTAACACTGACACAATCTTTCTATTTTTTATCAAAGCATTTAGTGAGAACATGATATAAAATTTTAAAGGACGTTTAATGTTTCTGAACGGTTCTGTACAGATCGTTTGCTTTTTTATTTCGTTTTACTAAATTTCTACGCTATAGACAGATAGACAAGTATCGAAATTTTTTTTACCGTCTGGCTTTCGATTTCTGTTAGTACTTGATTCACATAAAAATATTCTAGTAGGGCTTGACAGGTCTTTTTGTATTTATAAGCTTGTACTAGGAGTGAATAATCCTAGATTGGTTTTTACCTCAAGTTTGGGTTTGCGTTTACCATATTGTAATTTTTAGTTCGTCAGTCATTTGCATACCAATACGAGGGTGGTCTGAAAAGTTTCCGACCTCAACGTGAAGATGGCAGCACTCGTAAATAAAAGCTACTGAATTTCGTTGTTCATCTGTTGACAGTTACTCACCAAAGTTTCAGCCATTTTGGACGCGCAATTTTTATGTAACAGTCGTTTGAGTGAGTTGATGTGAGTTTTTTTGTGAAAATGGACAAAATCGAGTGTCGAGCTGTCATTAAATATTTGTTTTTGAAAGGCAATACGCCTTCGCAAATAAAAGATGAGTTGGATTCTGTGTATGGGGACTCTGCACCATCATTTACCACAGTGAAATTTTGGGCTTCTGAATTTAAACGTGGCCGTAAGAGCTTGGGAGACGATGAACGTTCGGGACGTCCAAAAACTGCAACTACCGACGAAAACAAATGGTGCTAAACGACCGCCGAATTAAAGTGAGAGAAATAGCAGAGGTTATGAACATGTCAAAAGAACGTGTTTGTCACATATTAAATCAACATTTAGGCATGAGAAAGCTGTCCGCGCGTTGGGTGCCGCGTTTGTTCACGTTAGACCAAAAACGTCTTCGAATGAATATTTCCAACGCTCTTTTGGCGCAGTTTAGGCGAAATAAATCCGAGTTTTGGCGCCGATTAATTACTGTAGATGAAACTTGGATACACCATTATACGCCCGAAACAAAAATACAGTCCAAACAGTGGACTGCAAAGGGGGAACCGGCTCCAAAAAAAGCAAAAACTGTTTTTTCGGCTGGGAAAGTGATGGCGACTGTTTTTTTGGGATAGTCAGGGAGTTATTTTAATCGATTATCTTCAAAAGGGAAAAACCATTACAGGAGCATACTATGCATCATTACTTGACACGCTGAAGGCAGAACTTGCGAAAAAACGGCCACATTTGCAGAAAAAGAAAATCCTGTTTCACCAAGACAACGCACCGTCTCACACCTCAGCGGTTGCCATGGCGAAAATCCACGAATTACGGTTTGAACTGCTTGACCATCCGCCTTACTCACCAGATCTAGCCCCAAGCGACTTCTTTTTGTTCCCTCATCGAAAAATTGCGCTCGGAGGACAAAGATTTTTGTCAAATGAAGAGGCAATCACCTTCATGAACAATTATTTTGCAGAGAAAAATGCCGAGTACTATTTGGACGGGTTACAGAGATGGGAGCATCGCTGGGAGAAGTGTGTAGAGTTACAAGGAGACTATGTTGAAAAATAAAAAAAAAATTTCAGAAAAAATGTCTTGTATCTTTGTTAGGTCGGAAACTTTTCAGACCACCCTCGTACATATAATATTTAGGGAATGTCAACGTTTAACTTAATTTTATCTAAAATGTCTTGAGTTTGATTCTCATAAATTGCAATTATTTAGAGATTTCTATTTATACCAACATTACGTGGTGATTGTCCTTTTTGTATCTTAAATAACACATGGAGTAATTGAAGAGTAACTCTGTACGACTGCCTTTGAAGATTTCTATTATTTCAGAAATTCTCATGTTAATATTCTTATAGTATGCGGAGGTTCAAGTGGGGTGTCACTTTCAAAGAAACGTATTGTTCATTACTGAAAAAATGATAATTCAACTGACCCATCGATTGTCGGGCAGTGTGATCATTAGTCTGTCAGTCAGTATGATATCCGGACATACTTTTTCATACTACATAACTTTCCATGCAACAGTCCAACGTTCGAGATTATTATCTGTCTGCCCAAAAACAACAAATGACGACTAAATGACAGACCTTCTAACGACGCTATCGATCAATTAATTGTCCGACAATTTAACCATCAGAATTTCTAACAACGGATCTACCATCTAATAATATTTTGACAACTTACATTATATATTCCGACATCATAACTGCAGGCCGTCGAGTTATACGACATTTGAGCAACCAATTGAACATGCGACTGTTACACTATTAACATGTCGTTGAACCTGTCCATAATTTACCTTTATCTATGTCCAATATCCTACTAAATACTGTTTGTCCTACGTTTCGATTATCTCCCTAATAAGCTAGGATAAGTTTGAAACTGTCTTTTGAATTTAAAGGCAATTGCTAAATTAAATAAAGCCATCGTAGTGGCCAAGTGGGTAGAGTAGCCTCCACGGATTCTATTTCTAGCACGAGCATCTATAAGTCAAACACTGACCACGTTCACTGGTATTTACTTATTAACCATGACATTTACTGCAGGAGAGTACTATCATGGTCCCCGTAGTTCAAGTTTACGCAAAACTGTAGCTTCCTTTCCTCTAGTAAGCCAGAAATAGGAGGTAGTGATCTATTTTTAAATACCTATGATCTTTAATTTATTTAAAATTAAAATTAATTTAAAATTAAAAAAACCTTATCGAGTCAAATAGAACAAAATAAAATTTGATGTTGATTATTTACAGGAAGCGAAAGTTTATCTATAATGGTTTTAAAAGAAAAAAAAATCCCAGGGAAGAACAGATAACTGTATAACTACCATGTATTTTTGCTTTTATACCAAAAGTTTGCATTTTTACGATGCACCCGTATTTTTAACTATGAGAAATCTTATTGAAATTAAGACAATGGATTCATATTTGCTAATAATGTAATCGTTCATCATGTTTAGAATTACACTCATAAATAAACTTGAATATGAAAACAGTGTTTGAATATTTATAGTTAAGAAATTATTATTTTATTAAACGTTGAAATCTTTGTGAGTTAAAGCAGTATAAAATAATAGAATGAAACGTGTTTGTTTTCAAACGTTTTCCTTTTCAGCTCCGAGGGCTTTAAAGTTGGTTGTGACTGGACACGTGCTACATTTAGTCCGGACGGGCAATACGTGGCAGTGGGTTCAGCAGATGGTAGCGTATTTATATGGGGAGTAAATACTGCGAAGGTTGAAACGATCCTCAAGGATCACGGGTGAGTATCAATATTGCTATTATAGCCATGCTGCCTCTCTGAAATTACTACATTTAGCTTATAAATTGCGCAGCTTGCATATAAAACAGACCTTTTTAAATCCTATGAAATTTAAATGTACTCACAATGTCTTTCGTACGTTGTATTAACTAAATAAATATAAAACGTATGTTTGATGTGCAAGTTAAAAATCATTTATAAGCAATTGTTAAATATTTGGAGCATTAGTGCTTTGCCCGTTTGTATAATTATTTGTTGCATGACCAATGAAGGAGTGTTGGCCTGTTCTCCAGGTCCGCGGTAACAGCTACGTCGTGGAATCCATTCGGCTCGTACCTGATAAGCGTAGATCGAGCAAAGAAAGCCGTAGTATGGGGAGATGGATAGGATATTACACCACAGTTTGCTATAAGTGATATTTCAGCCTGAAATTTACGCTGCATTGCCTATTGAAAATTTTATAATATTTTATATTCAAAAGATATATCGTACAGTAGAATTTTTAAACAGTAATGTCGTATAAAAAGTAATATCTATCCGGAACTCGCTTTTCAATTTAGTTGTAATCATCGTTATTTTACTGATACATACATTACATGTCTTATTAAATGGACAATACACCACATCTGTTAAAACGCTTATAATGAACTTTGTTTAGTGTAAATTATTGTTAAAAAGACAGTTTGAATTTGAGTATCTTACTTCTCAAGATGATAAAGAAATATTGTCATACCACTGTGAAATCAACCGATGTAATTATTTTCCATTTTAACTTTTGAGAAGTAGGAAATTTAATTCTGTTATGGTTGATATGTTATGTTGTTTTACGAGTGTTCCACTCTGTTTAGTCAATGTATATTAATAATAATAAATATTTTTCTTATTTTGTTTTGTTTATTGATTATTTATTTATACTTTAGTAATTTTAGCCTTTAGATAGCTAATCTGACAAGCAATCTATACCAGGATAAAAAGGTCTTCACTATTTAGAGATGCAACGTTCGTAACAGTTCACTCAATCGGCTCTGAACATTGAACGAAACGAACTGATTTTGAAGACAGATGCGACTTTAGCTCTTTCCCCACTCTAAAATTCCAAAGTTCCAATTATTCAATAAAAGTGACAGCTCTGATGTCCTGAGATCTTTCACGTGGGAAAAATCTGAAAAAGGATGCCATTTTCTAGGGAGCATGAAAAGCAGTGAGTCCTGTCTGACCACGATGATTTGGGCAGTAAAATTACTTACCGTAGTTGGAAAACCTCGTGTTTGGCTAAATTCTAGTTGATGGCGAAATAATCATGATAGTTGAAGCCACTCGACCTGGAGCCTCAAGCACAAAACAGCAACATCATCGATTCACTAAGTCTTAAGTTGGTTTCTAATAAACAGACAAAAATTATTCTTTAATTACTGAATTGGACAATCATTCTTAAATTTGTTTTCACGTATTTATAAAAAGTTATCAAAAAAATATAATAAAGCATGTCCTGTAGGCAGCCAGACTAAATAAAACATAAACATATATTTTGGAAACAATTTCATCTAAACAAATATCTATTTCTTAAAAAAGTACAGTTTAACCTAAAGATGTACGTAGGTATTTATTTAAACTTCAATTTTGTGTTTGGAAATTCTATTAAGCTTTTTTCTACAATGTACCATAAGCAGTCTTCCTTGTTTCGCTGAAACATTTGAAGCGATATTATTCCATATGCTTTTGAAGCCGGTAAGGTTTTTTTATTGAAAACTCTACGATGACACTATCTATTGAAAATGGTGCGACCCCAGACCTGATAGACACGAACGTGGACACCACTTATGCTCGGATCAAAAAAGCAGTTACTAGGGCTGCTAGGAAAGCTATCCCTAGAGGGATACTTGACAGAAGAGCTCTCGCGCCTAAAAGAAGAAAGGAATCAAGCAAGAGAAAGGACTGGGAATAGAGGTGATAGGCAAGATCTTAAGCAGAAAAAAAGCACTACTTAGGGAAAAAATTATTCATTCCAAACAGATTTTTCCTAAGCAGACTCGATTTTCGAAAAGACGGGCTAAAAACTCACCGTTTTGTTTCAGTGCTGAATAACGACAATGCTCCCACGAAGAAAAATCGTTTTTCCAACGGTGCAAGGTTGCTCACATATGACACCGAAAAAGCAAAATTGTTCTGCGATCACTATGCAAAAATAAGCAACTTCACCCGAGAAAGGAGAATGGTTCTCCAGAAATCAAAATGACGGCAGGAGAAGATGACCTTCATGTATTCCGATTTTACCGACTTTGAGCTCAATCTGACCCTAAAAGAAATAAAAACAGAGAAAAGTCCAGGTTAAGATGAAATACATCCTGAGTTCCTGAAGCATCTTGGACTGGGGGCTCGGACTTTCGTTTTGGTCTTCATAAACCTTATTTTGAGGTCGCACTATCCGTACGAATGTCGTAAGGCAAAAGTTAGCTCCATCCCCAAGGAGGGCAAGGAACCAAACGCACCCGTAAGCTTTCGACCCTTATCAGTGACGAGCGTATTTTCCAAAGTAGCTATCTTTTCCTTTCCCTCACAGACGTATGTACTCGTAAAGTATTGCGAAGCTCTCTCTCAGTACAGGCAGACTAGGCAAGACTGCCTCAAGGATCTGTCATCAGCCCTGTTCTCTTTAATCTAATGATCAATGATGTTATTGCTGCAGTTCGGAATATCCCTGGTATTACACAATCTCTACTTTATGCAGATGACTTAAGACATTTGGGCAACCAGCAGTAATATAAAGGCGTTGGAGGCGACCATAAACCAGGCTTTAGTCCAACTTTTATCTTGGACTAATGAAAATGAAGTAGTCGTCAACCCAGAAAAATCGGAGTTCTAACTGTTTACACTGTCCACGAAGCCACTAGGAGGACTATCTTGACTATACTAGTCTATTCCCGTAAGTGAAGTCGCTACTTATTTAAGGGATCAACTTGATACTAAGTTGCAGTGGTCAAAGTACGTCGATCAGCTAGCACAGAAGGGAGAACTAAGCGAATGAGGTTATTGATTACTGAGTATACTACTAGCAGGAACGAAATGAGGAGCCACGGAAAACGTCTTGATGTAGGCATACACTGCTTATGTAAGAGCCTTGATAGAGTATGGGAACGAACTAATTGCCACAGCCCCTCCAAGATAACTCTGGAGAAGCTAGATAGAACTCAGAACCAAGCCCTGAGATTGATAACCGAAGGTCCCAGCTCTACCCCTATTAACATGATGAAATTGCAAACCGGTGTAGATCCCTTATCGGTAAGAAGAGACCTGGCAGTAATAAGTCTAAATGAAAGGGTAAATTGCCTGGAGATGGACTACTGGAAAAACTATAAGTCGCCCAGCTCAGCGACTGAAAACACAGAAATCGTTCTCTGCAAAAGCGTCCGAGTCGGAGAGGTATATAATGTGGATATAAAAGAGAGAGTACCCTTCCCAGTATATGCAGTTAGGAGTGTTGTGGTGCGCCACATCTCTAAGGCGGGGTTGGATTTGATCGAGTTGATGAATAAAAGTGAGACTCCACCAACCATGAAAAGAGCCATTGCACTGGGAACCATTCATGTAACATATTCAGTCACAGAGTGAATCCACGTGTAGACCGACGGCCCTTGATGCTCGTGGTAACGGGGCGCAGGAGTTCACGCAGAAAACTTTCAGATCTCGCAGGTAGACAGGGCATTGGCCTCGAATTTCGATGCAGTTCTTCTCCTGGCTCTCACGTCCCTGAAAGATAACTGAAGCGGTTATTGTTAAAAGGGGATATGTAACAAAAATCAAATTGTTGGTAAAGTTTAAGAAACTGCCTAACAAAAAAAAGGAAATTTTTTATGACTTTAGTGATAACAATTTTTTCCCGACCTCTACAAATTGATTTTACCGTTCTCTGTCAAGAAAAGAGAAAAGAATTTACAAATGTTTTACAGCAATTTGAAATTTTGCACATACCCCCCTTTTAACAATGACCGCTTTAACTGTTCAACGTTGGATGTCCGCCGCAGTCAGCAACTGATGTCAGAGTTTATAGAGTCTGAGTGGACTGTGGAATCAGGTGAAACGAGGAAGCTGACAGACTGGTAAAAGAGGGCTTTGAGAAGCAGCAACACTAAGTGCCCTTGGATTTCAACACAGCAAAAAGACTGTTAAGAGGATCACTAAGGAGTGAAGTGAGGGCAAGCAGTAGTCCCCTGTTGGAGATCAGTGGCTGTCTACCCATGACCTACCCAGAGTCGTGGTCGTGGGCTGCTTCAGACTGCACACAGGGTAGTCGAAACTGCCAGAATGACAAGATCAGCAGTACAGTAAGACTAGTAAGATTTATTTAGCTGCTTGCTGCCAAATGATCATCTGTCAGTAGAGCATTGTTAAAGAGAAAAGTTATATTTTTTGCATGCTTACAGTACATTTGGTAGATTGTTTTGTTTGGGGATGAAGATTAATTTCCTTCTTTCAAGTATCTTTTTGGCATAGTGCAATATGACTAGATCTTTGTAAATAAATTTCCTTCTTCATCTATCGCCTGACAAAATATTTCTTTTATCGGACCCTTTTTTCTGGCTTTACTTTCTGAGGATCCGGAGAGTTATAAGATTTCCGTCCTAGTACATTTACTGAACTTATTGGTACATATGCCTTGTAGTTAATTACAAGAATCGTTCCTCTGGTTTTAGATTACTTTCAACACATTATTTTTTAAAAATTGTTAAAAAAGGAGAAAATATTGTTTATGGACATGAAAGAAACAAAAATGACAAAAGATGCAGTACTACTTAAAAATAAACTACTATTTTGTATAGGAACCTCTCTGATTCGGCAAGGCATGCTGAAAATGCACGATACTATTGTTTGTCTTATTTCGCCATCATTTTGCCACACATCTTTTATATTTTGCATTAGGGCAGTCGTTTTTATTCTCATGTTTAAAAGTTTCGACAAATTTTTGATTGGATTTAAATCCGGCGAATTGCCGGCCCAGGATGATATACATCCTACTAGTATGCGACGACCAGGTTTGAAATGGGGAAGGAAAACATTTTTTAAGACGTCTAAATATTGGTTTTGCTGCATAGTGCTTGGACGAACTAATGACGCTCCAAACCATAACTTGCGGGGCATGTTGTATGGTCTTCAGCACACAAGGTTCATGCAGTTGCTCTCCATGCCTTTTCCTAACACACTGGGCCCGCTCTTGCAGTACGTGAGAGCACATTCATCGCTAAAGAAAGCCTAACAATTTAATTCAAAGTTAAGTATAGTTTCAAAAACTGCTTTGTAAATTGCTGTAAAGCATTTACCTTCTCCCAATCCTCTTCTGTAAAATGCTTATATTCCTGTGCAAAATGTAGCCGAGTAGATCTCATTTTAGCAGTCAAACCTAACGTTTTTACCGGTTTTCTTGTAACTATTGCTTTTTCGTACAACTAACGTCTAATGGTCTTCGTCGAAAGTGATATTTCTTTTTCTTCCAGATACTTCTTCATTGCTTTAAGGCTTGCAGTCCTATTATACAACGCCTCACGGATAATTTGACGATCTGTTCTGATTGAGGTTTTTGCTTAGCACCACATTTTCTAGGTCGTTGATCGAAGGTGCATTTTCCTTGTTTCAGTTTTTTAGCCAAACGAGATACAAAGCTTGGATGTACCCTTTGTAATCTTGCAATTTCCTTCATAGAATGAGTACCTGCTCCCAGTAATCCTTGAATTGCACATTTTTGTGCTTCTGAAATCACATACCAAAAAACTTACCTTTATTATCACACAATAACACCCAACAGACCACTTAACGATTAACAGTTTTAACAAAGCATAGAGTTTGTTTCCTAACAGTGAAGTTTACTAAAGTGTGGGTAATATACGCGCAAATGCGCGTTTCTTTAGTCAACTGCAGGGTTTTTCGGTTTTTTTAGGAAACGGGTATTCCTCTTCAATTTCCTAACAGCTCCGACGACATCAATATTAATATCTTCTAACGGTGAACAGCAGTACCAAGAATTAATCAGGGACCTGAAGTGTTGCAAATAATCTGAACAGGGACTGTATTTACTAAATTACGAACAGAAAGGCCAAGTTGATCTTTAAAGGCTTTTTCAATTTGATGCACAACTTTTGGTGTTTGTTCGCCTCTTCTTCTGTTCGTCTGTTTGTCTGGTTATTCGTACGTGTGTGTTTGTCCATTTGTGTTCTTGTTTGTTTGCCTGTGCGTCTGTTTGTCTGTTTATCTGGACATCTTTTCCTCTTTTTGTTTGTTCTTCTATTCGTCCGTTCGTCTTTTCGTCTATTAATTTTTTCTTCTGTTAGTCTGTTTTTGTATTTTTGTTTGTTTATCTCTTTCCTGTTCGTCTGTTCGTCTGTTTCTGTGTCTTTATTTTTGCTTGTATGCTATCTGTCTGCATGTTTGTTTATTTGCTTCTTTGTTTCCTATATTTTTGCGATTCTGTAATATATCTATTGCATGGAGGTTTAATGTGGATATGAACTTCTTTCTCAAAATGGTCCCCTTGTCAACAGCTTTGATTGGACGCACTTGACGTGATTCTCTCTGTATAATTGGTACACTGGAAAAATATGCTGCAATGTAATTTACGTCTACAGAACTCGTTATGCAAAATGCTTTACCGATCATCAAAAACCGGAAAATTGGAAACTATTGAGTTCCTTTTTTTTCCTGAAAGGAACCTAACATGTTATCATGGAACTGTAACAGTTTTAATTTCATTATTTGCATCACTCCGTAAGTAAACGCCTAAAAATGTTTGCGAACTATAATATGTAAATTCGTTAATAATAATGACTGAAATGCCAAATTATAGATGTTTTTCCCCACATGTGCGTTCAAGCATACGTACTTCCTAAGCAATGGAAGAAAAAATGAATCTAAACACAATAAAATGTTTAGCTATAATGAAATTCTTCTAACCATTATTTTTTGCTGTTGTTTAAAGAAAAGTCAGGAGGATACTATTTAAAATTTGCGAGATAATTTCTGATGTCAACACAACACTTTAACCCTTACCTGCTTCATCAACCCCTAGCGCCGAACCTGCTGTATGCTGTTAATTAATTTACTTTCTTAACGATTATTTTTATCACTGTATCACTGTAAAATACAAACTACGCATTTATTTAATTTGCTAAGCATTTTAAATGATGGGCGTAAACGTGAAAAGTCATAAAGTTTTGCCATTTTTCAATTTTGAAACTAAAACGAGGTCCATAACAGTAAAGCAAAGAGGATTAGTAAAATATCAGGTTTCTATTGACAATGAACCGTGATGCTATTTATTTAATGGAGTTTGAATTCAAACGATGTGTTAATCTGCAGATGATAACCATTACTGTTATTTCTAGTGGATTAATTTACATGCTTTTCATCAGCGTGGTCAGTTTCATACTTTTATGTTTATATCTGATCGTATAAATGTTAACGTTGTACTTTATTAATTAACTTTTTTTTTCATTTTCTCCTTACATAAAAGTAAGCGCATTTTTAAAAATGTAGAACTTAAATTTACATTGTACAACATTCCGTGCTTAAAAGAAAATTAAAAATTGTTTATTTTTTTCTGGATTTATACGACAAATATTCTGCATAAAACACAGGAAAATAAAATATAAAATAATAGAGCACTTACGGTTACAAAAGCCCCTACAGTATTTGAGCAGCCGGGATCCGTGTTGCTGCTGAATGGCGTTGGTTGCAGATGTTTCAAACCTTTAATTGACTATTGACCGCACTCTGCACGCTACACAGGGTTATACGAGACATGCTATCGGCCTGCGTCAGGGGATTTCATTAATTGAGATATCCCATTTCCTATAATACCTCCTTTCAGTTTCAGTCCCTGCGCTTTTCTAGTATCCATTAAATTAGTGTTAGAGACGAAGGAAATACTAGAAGCTTTGTCCCTGCAAATCAAACTTCCATTATTTTAAAGCTTCTTTAGTTCGAGGGCGTGTTTGCTTATTTATTTTATTGAAAAGTCTTGTTGAATTTACTTGTTATTCAATAATTAAGTTCATATCTCAATTTAAAATATATAATTGAAAACATTTGTTTTTATACGCCAAAAGTTGTCTGTTTTTACTACAAATAAAAAGCTTGCGGTTTGAGGATCATTTTTGTTAATACAAACTGCTGAATAGAAAATTATTTATGCAGTCAGTGACGCAGAAGAGTTTCAGGAGAGCATTTCCTGCTTTTACAAATATTAGCCTTGCGGCTTTTCAGACAATTAATATTCAGGATTCATGATAAATTCCTTCGTCATCAGTCAGATGGGGTTCGTGATTACTACCTGAAGCCGCGTCTACCCTTACCTAAAATAAATGACCACCGTCTCCGGTACGTCCCATAGATCTTCATTTCCCGAAGAAAAGTGACGGTAAAGCGGTCCATGTTCCGGTTAGACTAAGGAAGTAAAGATAGCTTATACAGATGTACAGTGCGCCTTTATACTACCTGTTAGGACTATATTTTAAAACCCTTAAAAATCTAAATTTACTTCCCTTTTAAGGTTAAATTTAATTCAGTCTTTACTAAGTAAATTTTCTAATGGAATGTCATATTAATTTATTACATTGTCATATGTGAATTGGTAAGCATCATTTTAACCTTGGTTTGTCACACCGTTATGTATAAAATACGTTTTCATAATGGCGAATTTGCATGATTTTATGGCAACTAATTTGCAAAGCTATTAAATATCTACTCTTTGGAATTTATGGATATATTTACGCAAGACATTGACATTTTCTAATCAGACCAGAATTATTCGAGGCATTTTCTGCATGAAATCTCATCACAATTTTAGGGAATGTCGTCTAATTTTATAAAGGAGATTAATTTTCTGATATTTTTTGCCAGTATAATGATGGCAAGTAATGCCGCACGCAGGGACGATATTTGTAAAGAAAATATGCACAAATTTAGGAGGGCTTTATCTAAAATAAGAATGAGCCTCTTTAAAGAAATTGCTTGATTTTTAGAAGTTTATTTTTAAAATAGTAGAATTTTTATTTTTAACTTGAATGCGAATTAGTACAAAGTAGTTGTAAATGGGAAGAATAAACTAATCTAGTTTTTACGTCCTAATGCTAAAGAGTTCGAGCGTTTTATATATTAAGACTGACATTATGTGTTTATACTGGATTCCCTACTTGGTTTACAACATAAACATTATTTACAACTACATGTTTTTAATTTCATTTCATGTGGTACGAAGCAGCCTGGACGTAGGACTCAAACATAATTAGATCAGTTTCTAAGACAGAACTGAAGTAAGTTTAGACCTCGTCTAAGGTTTCAAAATAAAATCCTTTTACTGAGTTGTTCTTTTTTATTTAAGAGAAGTGAACTAACCAAGTCTCGTGCAGATCAGGTATAAACCACAGACTAGGTTTATTATTAAATTTTTCTTGGAAGCTTTATCTACATACTCATATTAAACTTTTGCTAGGAAACACTGCATAGCCCCAATGGACAAAAACGAAAATGGTTCAACACAAACTTGGATCTTTGGCGGTATACATGCTTACATGCCTAAAAGCGTTTGTGCTGTTTATTACCAATGAGACCAACCCCTTGGTTGCAGATTTGATTCTCTGCCGAGGTCTTGAGATATTCCACGCGGAAAAAATCTGAAAAAGGTTGCCATCCTAAGGGAGGGACATAAAGCAATGGGTCCTCCTATGTGACCACGATGGGTTGCACTTTAAAATTATTTACTAAGGTTGGAAAACCTCGGGTTTGGTTAATTCTAGTTAGCGGCAAAATGAGTATAGTAGTTGGAACCACGGGCTCTAAGAGAACCGCGACCTGAAGCCTCAGCCAGAAAACAACAACAACAATTAGTTGCATTATGAAACTCACTGTTGCAACTAGGAGCAAAATCATAAGCGTCATCTATAAATTGTCGAACCACATTCTGAAGATTCTATACAACATCCACGAAGTCTGGTACAAATATCCCGACCTTAGCAGAGCTAAAAAGTGGTAGTCTAAACTCCCAGTTAAATAAGCTGTGTATGGAAATTCTATCAAAGACCACCACAAACTTTTGTGAGTTTCCATGAACTTTGATTTCCTTTAATTTCCATCTCAAAACCAGAAATATCAAAGGTCGCATTCCCATTCGATCAGTTCTCAGTGTCATACTCTGATCAAGCATCTGCAGTCACATGTGCTCTAATGAGTTTTAAAAAATACTGTAATACTCGTATCAAAAGTTTTAGAAAATAATTTAAAGAATATTGATGTCCAAAGTGTTGCTATTGCAAGAATCTTAAAAGAAATGCCTTTAATAAAATTCCAACTGGAGTAGTAGTTAAAAACTACCGTGTCTCCAACCGAATTATAGAATTATATTAAGAAACTAGATAATAATAATCATAATAACAAGCCTTTATAATATTCGAAAAAAACCAGTACCGTAGTTTGGGGCTAAATGGATACTTTTATTTTTTATTTTGAGCGTAGAATTTTACTCGTTAGTTAAATTTTCATGTAAAATTAGTATTCCTATTGTCTTCGTATTTTAAATAGATTTCCGCACACAGAACATTAACATAAGTCGAAATATTTGCAATATAGAAGAAAAAGAAACTGAACAATTTCATACCTTGTTTGGGGTGAATTTGATCATGCTTGTTTTATAACACATAAATGTTGCAGAAAAGAAAGGATATTGATCAATCTGACCCCGCTTTAAATATGTTAGTTGGTTTAGGAAATATTCTGCTGAGAACTAGTCGGGGTCAAATTGATCACTAGTGTGAAATTGATCAATTCTTAAGCGCTTTTTGATTACTACAAAAGAGACTTTTATATGCAAAATTTGCTTTATATTAAGACAAAGAACGAATACATATTACGTAATACAGAAAAAGGCACTCTTACATCGTATATATTAACAGAAACAAATATTAATCAGGATTGGAAACTCAATGAAACATTATATCTCTTTTACATCAATATTATTTTTGAATCTTCACCATCACAGTTTTTTAAATCAGGATTTGGAAGATCAGCTATAATATCAGCATTTCCAATTATAAATTCGTCATTCTTTACAGCTTTGAATATATTTCGTGTGCTATTCACAAACTTCATACCCAGTACTACAATTCCTTCATCTGTTGATTCTTCAATTATTGCAACATATCTATATATTGTCTTTTTTCTACTTCCTCCTAGTACTTTAACCAACAAATATGTTCCCTTTTCTAAATTCTTATTTGCTGAATAATATTCAGATTCGTCTCCGGTTTCTTCAGTAAGCTCGTTGTCAGAATCGTCGTGTAGTTGTAGTTCTGTTTCATCTTCTGAAGTTGATTCATTAGGAGCGGTTACACTTTTACCTGGCTCTACATCAAGTCTTTGTCTTTTAATGTTCCGTCTTGAAGGTGTAGCCGTGAATCTTTGTTGTTGTAAGTAGTTTACTAAAACATTGTTAACAGAATTATTGTCAATGTCATCTTCTCCTGGAATCTTATTTAAAACTCGTTTTGGATCTAAAGGTACGATTCCAGTGGCTTTAAAAGAAGCGATTAAATCTTTTTTAATGGCAAAGGTACCACCTTCCTCTTTTTTATCCATTTCAATTAGAGAGCTAGCTAGTAATTGACCAAAATATTTTTTATCGATTGATGTATAAGACGGATGTGACTGCTTCCATCTACATAAAGTTGACCTCCACGATGTCTTAAATGCTCTAAAAAAACCCACATCTAAAGGTTGTGTTAGATGTGTAGAGTTTTTTGGTAAACAAAGGCAATATTGTTATCTTCACATAACCGCAACACCTCATTGGTAAAATGGGATGATAAATTATCACCCAGCAAAACTTTTCTACCTTCTAGTTCTTTTGAATGAGGTAGAAAACATAAAGTGAACCAGTCCCTAAATGTTTGGGCGTCTATCCATCCATGATGTGTGCGATTATATCTAGACCCTAATGCACAACATCTTTTGTTGCAGCAAGGACGCCCTTTGGGGCCGTTCTCCGTCCACTGAACCCACAGCTTTTCAGATTTATAAATAACGTATGGAGGTAACAAATCGCCTGATGCCGACCCACACATCATTACAGAGGTAGCGCTTTTCGTAAAATTACAAATTCTTTCTGGGTATTTAGTACCACGCCGAAAGAGCATCTTTTTATTCCCTGGGTTGTCTTGCAAATTTGTCTCGTCGTAATTAAATATGTTGCACGGTGGAACATCTTGCAATGTTTTACGTAAGTTGTTAAAGTAATCTGTTATAGTTTTTTTAGAAACAGAAGCTCGAGAACGTTTAATATTAGCAGCAAGTTTCTTTACAACTGCATTATTATGTCGTTTAATTAGTGAATACACCCAATCATTATCTGGCAAATTATTTTTAAATGACGCAATAGTACGGCCCTGACTATCCAAATAATTTTTTGCTAATTGCCTTAGATCGGCTGTTTCTAACGGAAATCCCCATTCGCCACAAGTACTTGCAGCAGAAAGAAAAGCTTTTTTTTCGTTAAATGTAAAGACAGTTTGTCCTCCATTTTTTCTTATATGACGTCCATGGTACTTATTGTGTAGTGTACCATACGATATTTTGTATTCTCTAGCAGCTTTACGCAAACTCCAACCGCTTTCAATTACTTTTGATAAGGCCTGCTCGACATTCTCGCTACTGTAGTCTTTGTATTTTCTGGCACCTAATTTTCTCTTATATACACGTACCATTGTATTTACATTAGTCTAAAATAAAAAACAAATAGATACAGCAATAGAAACAACGATCAGCTAAGTAAAAAATGATGGGGCCAAATTGATCAGTGATCAATCTCACCCCTCATGTGTGATCTATTTGACCCCGCCATCTTAGTCGCAAAATTCCCGCCAATGTGTAAAGTTTTCCGCTTTTATAATCTACTATTCGGGTTAACGATAGATCAACTAAAACGAATATTTTGCGAAAATTACAAAAAATATTCTCAAATAATACTTACCAATGAAAGTTCCTAAGTATGCAAAAGGTGTCAATTTCAAACTATAAATTTCTAATTCTTGTTTTTCAGAAATAATTGACAAAATGATCGATACAATACTGCACGTCTCACAACTGAACCTTCACTCATTGAATGTAATAAACGCAAGCGCAAACAAAAGGGTAAATATGGTATTGTATTTGAAAATACTTGGCGGCGAACTAGTGATCAATTTCGCCCCCGGAAATCAAATTCGCGCCAAACTATGGTATTACATAAAATGAAGGTAAAATAAAAGTAATCTACTACAAACTATGAATTTAATTTACTCTCCTTGGAGCATAAGGCTTCCTTCAACTCTTATGTACATTATCTCAAGATTTTCCAATGCTTTCTATCCCTAGCCAGTCTGTAGCAGTCGTTTCCTGCAAAATTTGTAATTTCATTGCTCCGCCTCGTTGCTTGTCGCCCTCGCCATCTTTTGCGGTCGATAGGCCACCAGATGGTAATTTTTTGGTCCATCTTGTTTCCGACATTCTAGCGATGTGTCCACTCCAGTTCCATTTTTCTTTTTTCACATATTCCATAACATCTTGTAGCTTTGTCAATTGTCTAATTTTCCTGCTTCTTAATTTTTTCAATCTTCTTTACGCCTAACAAGCTTCTTTCCATAGCTCTTTGACATGTGCGGAGCTTCTTATAATGTTTGTCTCTAGCGATCAGGTTTGGCACCCGTAGGTCACCACCGGTAAGATTGCTGTTTCGAATACCTGTTTCTTCAGCTTTTTAGTTCTTTTGTTGTTTCATGATTGTTTTTCCATTCCAAAATTTTTTCCAAGCGAGGGCAATCCTTTTGTTGATTTCTTTATCAGTTGCATTTTTGAAGATAATTTCTTGACCAAAGTATGTCACTTCATTTATCACTTCCATTTTCTGAGATACCGAGAACGGCTGGTTTGTTAGGATCTTTGATTTGTTTAAATTAATACTGAGCCCTGTTTCTTTAGTTTTTGCATATAGTTTGTCGATCATTTCTAATAGTTGTTCTTGCGTCTGCGCTATTATGGCCACATCATCCGCAAATCTTAAGTTATTGAATAATTTGCCATTTATTCTTACACTCTTTTCTTCCAATAACGTTTTCAGAAAAGATGTTCCAATACTGCATTGAAGAGGTCCGGAAACAAAGGGTCTCTCTGCCTAACCCCTCTTTCCAAATTGAGTCTTTCTCCTGTTTTATTCATTTCTATGCACTTCAGCTTTCCAGTGTCTCTTCAATAGCTTCATGTCTTATAGAGTCAAATGCTTCGATGTAATCTATAAATGCTAAGTACATAGAAATATTGTATTTCTTACTTTTCTCTATTAGCTGGTTTGTATGCAGATGATCGATTGTTGAATAGGAGGCCCTAAAGTACGCTTGGTTCTCTAGTTGCTGTTCACTAAGGCGTGTTTGAATTCTTCTTTTTATCACCGACGCAAATATTTTACATATAACTGGAGTTAGGCTGATAGGTTTGTAGTTGTAAATATTCATTTTGTTTCCTTTTTTTGTAAGGTAGGATAATTCTTAAATCTAATTATTGCTTTGGTAGTCTTTCTGTTCTTAAAATGTTGTTAAAAACGTCGCATAATGGGTCTATCAGTTCATCCATTCCAGATAAAACTAGTTCATTTGTGATACCGTCGTTCCCTGGACATTTTCTTTTTTGAGTTTTTTAATAACCCACTCCAGTTCTTCTCTCAAAAAGGGCAGTTCTTCTGTTTGTTCTTTATTTAGACTTTTACTTCTTGATGGTTTTTTTCGCTTTTTTCTTCTTTCCATCTTTGTAAATGTTTCGGAAGTATTCCGTTGCGAGCTTGATCATGTCCATTCTATCTGTGATTTCTGTCCCTTTTTTTTGTCTTTCAACTTAGTAGCCAACTGTTTCCCTGTACTTAATTGTTTTTCATCTTTTTCCAAATCCTGTTTTATTTCTTTTTTTGTTAGTTTTTTCAGCTCTGCGTATTCTATGTTTTCTAATTCGAATTGATTTTTCTTTAGTTTAATCTATTCCCTTTTTTTATTAAGTGTAGTGTTGCTTCTAAAAGTCTGGTGGTTTTTGGGTTGAATTTGTTTTTGAATTTAAGGTTGAACTGCTTTCAATTGAGTCGTATTGTTCCTGGACTGTATTTTGCTTGAATTGGGTTTTTCCTTACTATGCTTTTACATACGTTCTCTTTATAATACTTTTGGTTGATGTTTATTTTCGGTAATACTTCTTTATATTCTTTTCTGTTTGTTTTCTTTGTACAGACTATACTAGCCCTTAGTCTGTGATCCGTATTGAATTTGAATCTTTCAGTATTTCTACATTGAGAACCTTTATGGCATCATTATACAATATGTAGTCTAGTTGGTATTTCTGTCCATTTGGCGATATCCATGTCCATGCATTTTTTTTTTCTATGGAAGAACGAGTTTCCGATTTGTAATTGGTGTTTTAGGGCAAAATCTGTTATTAGTTCTCCTTGTTGATTTCTATTTCCATATGTTGCTTTCCCCAGTATGATTTCTTCTGCCTGTTCCTGCTGACCTATTTTGCCTTTATAATTCCCCATTACTATTATCTGTTGACTCTTCACGTTTGATTTTTGTAAAGTGTCTTCTAATGCCTCATAAAAGTCTTTTATTTCTTTTTCAGTAGAGTTGTTTGTTGGTGTATAAACTTGAATGATGGTGAGGTACGAGATACGATCTATGTCTATGCTCAGAGTTGCGATACATACACTAACGCTCGCGAATCTTTTAATCCTGTTCTTTTGCTTTTTATTAACGTAAAAACCGACCCCCGCTTGCCTGTTTGCCGCATTAGTGTCATAGAAGATCATTTTTGAGGGTCTTTCTACCATCTGCTCTTCTTTTTGTCTTATTTCGCAGAGTCCTAAGGTATTTAAGTTAATTTCAGTTAATACATTTTCCAATTTCACCATTCTGCCTTCTCCTATAGGTGTTCTTGCATTTAAGGTGCCAATGTAGAGTTTTTGTTGCTTATTTTGCGTTGAAGGGTAATGGTCTTGACTTCTCGCGGTGACCACCCGTACTGAGAGGTTTTTGTTACTATATCTTCCAATCAAGTTCTTGTTCGTAGCCATGCCATTATTTATGTCTCTTATCACTGGTAGTCTGCTTTGATTTAGCGTTTTCCTTGTGGTTGTGTCTATTCTTAGTATTTCCTTTTTTTAATTCGTTTTTACTTTTGGTTGCTTTTATGTCAGGTGTAAGGAGTGTATTTCCTTCTAGTTTTTCTAGGGAATTTGCTCTTGGTCTCTGAAGGAAATAGCATATTATCAACTTGCAACGGAAACTAACCTGGGCAAGCCTATGCAATGTGCATGTTCCTTCTATCTGCTGGTGCATTCGTTTAACCTGCAGATGTCGTGAATCACTTAATAGGGTTACAGGAGCTCAAAGTAAAACATTCTATTCGAGATAAGCGATTTTGTATCTTACTTAAATCTGTTTAATTTAATTTAACAACATTAACAATTTTACTTGCTATTTCTACTGACATGAAATGTACCGGATCGGCTAGTGTTAGGTTACATGAAAGTTCGTCTGGTAAAATCTCCGATAATAGGGTGTCATCATGAAACTGGCCCGTTAAAATTTTGTGGATTGTAAAACGAAATCGCCCTAAACGTAAGACCGACGAGTCCAGAAATTAAATGAGTTACTGAATTGCACTTAAATTGGTACGTAGAAAATAGTTTAAGTTTAAGATCACATTTCTATTACTTACTGCCACTGCCATTAACTGGATATTATGATTACAATCCAATTTCACAATCATTAACATTTGACTCACTTCAAACAACAATTTTTTTGTCTAATTTCAAGTACAAAGAACCACGGTGTAAGTTTACGTTGCTGTTTACATATATTTGAATAATCACAATATGCGGGTTTTAGTTGAATTTATTACTACACTAATCGACTATACTTTTGTTTGTTGATATGGATAAATATGAATATACAGGGTGCCCCACGACTCGACTGACATAGCTTAGGTTCTTAGGTAATTTCAAGTCTAAAATACCTAATACATGTAAGAGGGGGTACCCATAAGTGCACTCAGTGGCATCACCTGGGAAGGTTGTGTCTGGTCACAGTCAATTATGTTATTAAAAGCAGCTTCGCTTGCTCCTCGTTGTTTTTGTTAAAACGGACTTAGTGAATAGCAAGCGGCTGTGAGATCTTGCTTTCTGCAAGGGGAAAAACGCAGCAGAAACTGACTGGTAGTCAGACCTTTTATTTGGAAGTTTTGAGAAGATTGCGTAACAGTGTGCGACACAAAAGGTCCGATTTGTGGTAGATGGGGACTGATTTTACCACCATGACAATGCATCTGTTCACACTTGAGAGAGCTGTCGGCCATTACAACAGAGGAGTTTGAAAAATGTTTCCAAGAATGGGATCGCAGATTGGACAAATGCATTAAGTGTAATGGAGAGTTATTTTTGGGTACTCCCTCGTATGTCCGAAACTCAATATGTAGTAAAGGAGTTATGGGCGATATTAAATTTAAAAGAAGATGCGCAACAATTTAGCATAACGTTGTACTTTATTTATAAAAAATATGTTTAACACAAAGCTAATTACATTAATTGTTAAAAATGCTCTTTCTATAATTGAAAAGGTAGTTCTTTGAAAATTATAATGGGCCGCCCTTATGGATGTTGCTGGCGTCAAAATTTTATTCATCTCTAGTGTGAGATTTTTGGGCATAAACTAAACTCTTCATGTGTTCCTAAAGATAATCTAAACTGAACCTCCTCTTCCAATCCACCAGTTGGTAAAGTTGTTATTTAGATATGTTATTACATTTCTACCAAAATAAGAAGGTGCGCCGTCCTGCTGCAACCACATGTTTATCCTGTTCTGAAGAGGAACTTCTTCCAATAATTCTGGTAAATTATTTTGTAAAAAATTTAGATAATGCTCGGTTGTTAAGCGTTCTTAAAATACGAATGGTCCAATAAGTTGATTAATATTAAGAATTTTCTTGATTTGAAAATGTAGCCATTAGCAAACGTTAAAGCGGGAAACATAATGCAAGAGAAACGTCACACAAGAATAAATTGTAATGACAATATGACTAAGCAATTCACCAGCCTACTCCCTGCATTAATTCTAAATAATAAAAATGCATAATACTTAAGCAAATTATTTGTTGTATGGAAAATTCTGTAGCCTATAACTCTTTTACTACTCAGTTTCGGACATGATATATGTAGTAGGTATTTTTGACTTGTAATTACCTAAGCAACACACCTTTAAGCTTTGACAGTCAAGTCGCGTTTTAGCTATAAATTATCTTCTTGGATGTCCCTTAGGTTACGTATGGAACGAAATACTTATAAGCCAATTTTTGGGGTAAGGACTGCCTTGTTGCACTGCTGTGAATCATAGAAGATAAAAACAAAAAACATCTTAAAAGTTAACATATATAATTAGATGTTTTTCGGAAATACTTACCGACTTCTACCTAGACAAATATCGATGTAGTAGACTCGTAATCGACGTAATCAATTCAACATGTTTGCTTAATAACGAAAACCAACAATAAGCTCCTGTAAATTTGGTTTTATTTGCTTTTGTTATCTACATTTATTTTCTTACCTTACTAGATCTTGAAAAGTTCATTTTTGGCCTGTATTTATGAAACAAAATTACCAAAAAGAGAAAGGACTGTTTTTTCGCAAAACCTAGCTTTCTTTGCTTGTATTACAGTATCTTACTTTTTATTTATCTTTAAGTGTTATTATGGTTCTGTACAAAATATGCTATTTACCATGTTGTACTGCATTTTCACTTACACCCTTCACTGGGAGGTGGAACTGAGCAAGTATTTCGACCCTATTCAGCACCGCGTTTCTATTCAATCTGGGCAAGGCCATCCAGGACTTTTATTTACCCGCTTATGGATTATCGATACCAATATTTCTGTACTCTAAAACCATACTAAATCTTAGACAAAAAGAGACAAATCTGTATGGGAATCGTTTGCACCTCCCGAAGGAGGCGTGCGGTCGATGTCCGACTCGAATTCCTCCAGGATAGATATGTTCATCGGATCATTGATTTCAATCAAGAAGGTCAACTCGATATATTATGCACTTCCGTCGGAATATAGTCTCAAAGCGTTGAACATAAATTTAAATTCCCTCCTAGTACTTACCTTAGAAAAAGGAATTAAGGCTATTGGTGTACAGTAGTGGTGTTAATATATGTAAATTTCAAGTCTATCTCTAGTTATTGCGCTTTATGTCAATTCCGTATGATGCCCGATAGTATTCACATGTCGAATATGATTCTTGTCTGGACGTCTGCTGCCCCGTCGGTTGTGGAGATGGTTGACTACCAATCTTCATTGTTGTTGTAGTCCGGGTCTATGTCACGTCTGAAGTGTCTTGGTCACCCAGGACTCCTCTATTCACAAAGCCCTCGGAGATGGAACGGAACTATTGTCGAAGGATATATTATCTCCTTCCTGTTCTTCTTACCGCTTACCTAATGTCCCTCGAAGCACAGAATTGGTAAGTTTATGGTTTCAAGATCTCTATCGGTCTCTTTCGTGTTCCACGTCTATAGCGTACGCATGTATAGGTCTGATCCTGAAAAGTTACTTTTGTATTCTCCACCGTACTAACAACCGGACTGTATGTTCCGACAACTGTCTTCTCTGTTTCACCTGCCAGAATCCACCGCAGTGCATCATCATCATGATATGTATTGCTTCTGTCGTGGATGTCCCATCTTGTTGAGACGTCTTCTAACCCAGTCAGTACCCAACTGTAACCCCAGTATCTCCACCAGTTTATCTCGTCGACGACTGAAGAATATTTACCAATCGTTAACTGCCCCAAAAAGTTTCCTCTACCTTGCAAACTTTAAGAACTGTTTTCAACAGTATTACAACTATTCAATTCCAAAAATCCATCTTTTTAAGAGTAAAGACAAGTCATTTAAAGAAGTCAAGTACCCAAAGTTTAAAAAATTGCGATACTTCTTTACTTCGAATAAGAACTAGAAAATTAGACAATCCCTAGAAAACCATTTTGAAGAGAAAACCAGTTTGGCAACTAGTAAATCGTAATAATCGTCCAAAAGCCTAGAAGTGCCAGTGTGTTGTAGAATGAGAACTTCTAAAGACGCTAAAACGTTATCTACAGCAGGATTCTAAATTAAATGTTGTTTGATACCACCAAACAAGTTCTTGAACAGTCTTGAAAAACATGTCAATACCATTGTCTCCACTTTGAAGCTAACTTCGAGGAATACACGAACAAATATATGCATTACAGAGCTGTTGTTTGTGAGTAAAAGGTATCTGGGTATCTTAAGTGTTTTATTAAAAACACAATTGCAGTAGAGGTTGATTTTGAATGTTCTTCCATTGATTTCTTCTATTAGTTGAGTCTTTAAGTTACTGAATCTAACAAACAATTTTTACACTTACCACACTTCCTGTTATATTTCTTATTGTGCTCGAAGCCACAAATTTGGTAAATACTACAGCTATTGCTACAGTATTTCTGCCTTGAATTAGAACTACTGAATATTACTTATTTTTAAGAAATATTTGTAACAAAGTAAAGAAGCATTTTTCATCGAAAAGAATTATTTCAGAATTGGTATAGGGCGTAGAAGTGGTTTACGCATCATAAGAATTTCAGTAGTAAATTTCTAATGTCCATTTTAATCATTTTATAACATAAGTATAGACAGGCTTTTTGTCGAGAAAAGAATGCGGCACCTGTACAAGTTATTGTTAAAAAAATTAAATGTCTAGTTTTCCAAGAATCAGATATGCATTGAAATCATTTTAACAAAATAAAACCAATGCTATTGGGCAAAATCTAAAATGACCTTTCAATATTTTGAAAATAAACTTCTGCTATTTGCTTGAACTACCTATTTTCCAAAAAACGTTTGATCGTGTCTGCTAATTACATAATTGAAGTCGCTGATATGTCAGAAATATTTTGTATAATCTGTACAAGCAAAAAATCTTTAAAATTACATATTTATGTGTCTTAACCATTTTCTGTCTTGAAACTATCAAAAATTGATCATTTTTACCAGTTGTATCACAAATGGTTCCAATGCATACTTGATTGTTGCAAAACTGTATATTTTAATTTTTTTGATTCCTTCAGTTTTAGAAAATGAAAAATGAAAATCAAAGTGCAGTTTCTTTACAAAAACCCTATATACACTTTTGCTTAAAAATAATCGACGAAGCAAATAATTGAACATTAAAAATTTAGTATTTAAATCCGTATGGTGCTTGAACCAATTCTATGCCCTGTATACGTATTAATACTTAGCAAGTCTAGTTTTGCGAAGCTATTCTTTGCGACGTGACGTTAGATGAAATTCCAGATGGGTATATTATGTTTCGGCACTAATAGACTCTTACTAGAAAAAGAGTAAACAAAACATTTTCAATTTAATGATACTTCAGTGAACAATATTGTCATGTCAAGCTTATATATGACAAAACACGCAGAAGAGGATCAAAGCAAGCCCACTGATAAATATAATGGATTTATAGTATAAGCAATTTGGAAAATCCATTGTTACACAGAAATTGTTTGGATAGGTAGTTCTTTGAAATATTACATTGCAACTAGTTCAACGCAAATAGTATATTGCTTAGGTTACGTTAAGAGACTAATTGGTTCTGGTACCGACATTTTATCATGTTTTGCCTTATTGAGCTTATTATTTACAGAACTAAATTCTGTATTTACATCGCTTTGGTTTTTTATGGTTGTTAAAAAAATTTAGTGTTTTTCGTGGTAATGATCGCGAATCCAATCATTGTTTAAGTAATATCGTAACTGATCAGAATCCCGATGGATATGAACCCAATATTGTTTTGTATAAAGGAAATACGACAATATACATTTAAAAACATCAGTATTTTTAGGAGCGGCAACTGCTGTGGTCCCCTCCCCTTTCCGAGGCGGTCTTGATGGTGAAATAAAAGAACACGCGGCGTAATAAAATATGAAATGCATATATAAAGGTAATGTCCGTGAGAGTGAGCGGGATTTTAATTACATCGTTAATTATAAAAAGAAGTTACAAACATTGAAAATATTTACCTCTCTGAAATTTTAATTGCATTACGTCCTAGTTAATTCGACTTTGTAACTGTGTTTTTGAAGATAAATTAGCTTTGATAAAGTACTTCAAGCGGAAGGAAGGTACCTTAAATTACATAGAAACTTTTCTCCTGCTGAACAAAGAGACCCGATGAAAGCCTGAAATTATTTTATCCTAAAATCAAACGGGCTGTATTGATTTTGCATTCATAATTAACTTGCAGATTAACAAAATAGCTCGAGTTTTGTAATTTTTTGTTAACCCTTTCTTCTGTAATGAATTTATTAAATAAAAATGATCCTTAAGTACTGTAAAAACAAAGGCGATGTTGGAATTAATGTTTTATTAAAACAGCTTTTTGTTTCAATATGTAAAGGGTTTCATATCAGTTTCACAATTTTAATAAATCTATTTGTTGGCTTTTCTATTTGTGGGGACAGTTTTGTGTTTCATTTCAAGTTTTTATGATAAATTACACAAGCACACAATGTACCATGATGAAGTCTCTCCTAAAGTCCGTAGCGGAAAGTTGTCACTTGTCAGCTCCCACCGACACATCCGCCGCGAAGCTAAAATGATGAAAAGTCGCATTCTAGAAAGTCAGCATTAGCATGCTCCACTTAGTTTTACAATACACTCCTAAAAATGCTTTTTTAGAAAAAGAAACGTGAAAAGACCGCGTATATTAACTTTAAATGAATGTAATTTTCTATTAAAGCAGATTTAAAAGAAAAAAAAGGGTAAGAAAAAAAATGGTTAAAAGGTTGTTATTGTTATTATTATTTGCTGAAAAGTGGGTAACGAAATTTAAATTTCCCAACAGTGTGCTAAAGCCAAAATTAAAATGTATAAACTGTTTATATTAAACCTTCTAAAACTTTGTTTAAACATATGTGAATAGTAATTTCGAAGTCCTAAGCATGGACTGTAGGAAACAGCAACAGCTGTGACCAGCCGTCACTTTATAACGGACACTAAAGTTGGATAATAATCTGGAAATACTTGTAACCCTCACATAGTCTCCAAAAACTGAATAACCATTTTATAGCTCCATGAAATAGTTATTTGTACTCGCTTAACTTCTTTATTCAAACCAACCATTGCAATTACCGAAAAATATTTTGGGGTAATACAACGTTATATCAAAGAAGGTTTGTAGTAATGTAATTCGTTTGTTATTTTTAAGGAAGGAAAGTTACATAAATTTCTAGAGGAAGGAAAAAGAATAAGAGAACTAAAGAGTAATCCATTCGCTTTTTCCAAGCGCAACGTGGAGGTTGTATAAGTGGATGATGCCTCACCGTGAGGGTGACTTAGATGTAATTAATTTTACGTATTCAGGCAATGCTTCAGGGATACATTCAGTGTCAACGCCGAGTGTTCTGTAATTAATCCTGAATAGGGTGGTGTTGATGAAAAACCAAAAAGCACATCCGTTACCAGTTCAGATTTTCACAGATGAATCTGACTAATTTACCCCACGCAGCGCTTCAAAAAAATAAAAGTCGAGATAAAATTTACCTGTGTAATACATGCTGACATTTTAGAGATCTACATGTTAAAAGGTTTCTAATTTTACTTTCTGGGGATATTTCTGAAGTTACATCATTTTTCAGGAAAAGCTTCAACTAGGGAAATCACAAGACTTACGTAAAAGAATGTATTGCTAATAACTAACTACCTACTAATGATAGCGAATTGTTCATTATTTGTACAGAGATGTAATACGTGCATTATCTTTTTTTACTTCAGAGACAACTCTAGTTAGTACACCGATATTCCTTAATTTATTGCTGTTATACTTAAAGTAGCTTGGTTTGCTTTTTGTTCAACTCTTCCAGATTTGTCACAGGCAAGTTATTACTTATTCGTCCAAACCAACTATTATTGCAGGTAAGGGGGCCAGAAAGCAAAAACAATGTCGAGAACTTAACATAAATAATATTTTGGTGTCTCTCTAATTGAATAGTTGTAGTATTATCTTAACAATATGAAGAGCCTATGTTCAAAATAGGCATCCAAAATACAAAGTAGGAAAAGGAATGGAAAAATGTAACCTGCATTTGTATGTACACATATTGAATAACTCATGCTGAATAAGACTGTTGACATTCATAAATCACGAGAAATTACATGAAACTATACATCTGATTATAAGTACCTATCAAAGGTCTTTTTAGAACTCCGATACAGAATTAAACAAACTCACCCTTAGTCACTAGCCAAAACTGAAAGCCTTGGAAAAAACTCTTTAGACGAGAATGAAACTGTCACTCAGATTACCCAGTTAAAGAAAAGAGCCGCGAAAAATGTGCTCTAATTACAGGAGCCATTTCCACGACACGCCAATATTGGAACATTGTGGAAAGCATCAGCAAGAACGGAAAACTTGCGGCCTCATTTTATGAATACAACAAAACTTAGAAAAGCAAAAGAAATGAAAGAAGGATAGGAAACGAGAACCTTAAATTGTTGTCGTAGGCCCATTTTTTTGAAATTAAAAATTGAACAAAGGGATATCTGTCATAAGCGTCACTTGGGAGAACTAAGAGATGTCTTCCTAAGTGATACATCTAACAAATGAATTGCTACAGGTCAGTATTTGTGATCATTCTTTACACTGGGGGTGTAAATCCGACGAATTTGTGATTAAATGAGGTTAATGTTAATTTTATGACTTATTGGATATAATAATCAAATGGCTAAAGCTTGCACACGTATTGGTCAGGTCATTTTAAACCGGAAATGTCTAATGAACATAGTTTCGAAAATAAATCGTTACAAAGTTATGATCATTTTAAGATATTATGAAGTATCATCAAAAATTGCAAGAACCACATTTCTTGTGATTGCAATCATCTGTGTTAACCCCCTTCACTATTATCTTTGGGGACGTATGAAGAGTATAGTGTATGAGGAACAGTTACGCAGCTAAGATGTTCTAGGATTTATGAATTATGTAGATCGTTTTACTCTTCGAAGAGCTACTTTGTATAAAAAGCTAAAGCGTGTGTAGAAACAGAAACTAATATGTATTGAACTTCTTCTTTTCAAATTAGATAACCTAATAATAGTCTAAAATGGCCAGATCAACACGTGTCTAAGCTATGGCCATCTGGCTACGAAACATGCATATACTCAATTAAGATAAGACCAAACATGATACATGTATTCTTTGTAAAGCAGAACGCTAACAATCAAGAACGATGAGGTATAATCGGGGCAGTGTCAACACGGCTGTTATGGAAATTCTCTTAAGCTTGACTAACCTTTATTTATTAATGAGCAGAGGCAACAAATGAGGGAAAAAGATTGCAATTGAGAGGACATTCATCAATCTTCTTTAGGTAGATATTCCAGCATTGTATCTTAGACCGGCTATGATTTGTGATGAAATCAAGAAAATTTCCTAATAAATAGTTTGAGATTCGTTATCGCAATACGAGAAAAATCGGACTTGAAGGTGCTACTCCGGAAAGGTAAGTTTTCAAAACAACACAAGGTAGGGGATGCGAAATTTACCAAGCAAACAAATCAGCATGTGGACTAGACATGCGATGACCGTTACACGCGTGAAAGGTTCTATACAGTCACAGACAGTATGAATTCCATATTTGTATTAAATTGTAGTCGAGTTGTACTCAGGGTTGATCTTTAAGAGCACTAACTTAGCATGTAGAGTGCCATGGTGCACATATGCTGTACACCACCCTATCGGTTCTTGTGGCCGTGGTGGTGGTTTTGGTTTTTGTATTGGTGCTTTCGCTTGTGCACCATGGCCAACCAAGTACATGTGTACTATTTTGGTACAGTTTTCTTTAAGGAAAAATGGAAAATTTTAAATTAGTGTAGGGAACTTTAAATTTTATTCCCAAACGTATACTAGAACATTAAAAAAATCGAAAACTGGCAAACGAATTTTATTTAACAACTCAAAAAACAACAAACTACTTTTATGTAATTCGAAAAAACATTCAATACATAACTAATTAATCACTAATAGATCATACAAAATCATATCACCAACACTTTACCGTTAAAATTTGACCGTTACAAATGACAGCGAGGCATGCGCACCACGGCCATTATAGCAGTTTGAGTCATTACAGCCGCGGTGCACAAGTGCTGTGCACCAAACTAAAGTTCGCAAAATATATGAAAATTTTTATGTTTGAGCTATTGGACACGCATCTTTGGCAATAAACCATAAAATAAGAAACAATTCCGCAAAAAAAGTAACTGGCCACAAGGGAGCCACTTTTTTTATATGGCGGCACTATATGTGTTGGTAAATCCCATGTGACCGCCTGCATATTTGGTAATTGCGCTTAGGAACGTTATTAAAATGCTCTTTAAGCTTGTATTTTGCATTTTGGTAAGTGGGGGCTTGAAAGGTTTTGCTAATGCTGAGAGCCGAACACAACAAGATAGATACTTTCAGAATCTATTACAGGACACTGTAGGCTGAATTTTCTAAACTATGGGAGCTGTACCAAATTCTATAGGCAAAGAATGCGAGCAAGAGAAGTATACACTCCTTTACAAGTTTTGTTACGGTGAAGCTTTCATAGAAGCCGAAACATGTATTCTCGAGAAAGGAAGAACAGCAGAAGAAAGTATAAGACTGATACGGTCAGAGGGTATCTTGGACCATAAACTTACAAAAAACTCAAGCTCGATTCCAATCAATAACATTGCTTTAGCTATGCACGTTGACAATATCATCACACAGAACTGGGACCTACATCACAAGATCCGTAAATGATAGTATGCTGTGAAAAGTAGGACCTCCTACACGCCTCACTCGTTAAGTACGATCACAAATGGCGGTTTAAATAGCAAAAATACGCACCTTCAAAACGTGTCAAAATCACATTTAAGACTTGTTACAGCAATTTTTAAGAATTTTTAGATTTCTAACATAAATTGTTATAAAATAGTGAAAATAACATTTCTTACACCAATCTGGCCCTAACTGATTATATCACAAATGCTTGCTAATCGTTACCAATAGGAAGACCTACCTTTCACAGCACGCAATTTTTATTTACGGATCTTGTCTACAGCAGGTAGTGCAGCAACCTCAGCCAGCAGCAGATGAAACGTGAGAATGGTGTAAAAAGTGATCCCTAACAATAAATTCAAATAAAAGTGAATGTAAAAGTAACGTATTTAATAATGATCAACATGTGCAATGAAATATGGAGAAGGTCCAGTAAAATGTGTGTGTATGTCTTGATGCACTCATGGGATTTCATATAAACCAAGAACTAACTTAGTGCTAGGTTTATATGCAACAGTCAACTCACAGTAATTGAACAAGTAACCAAGAAATTTCACAAAACGTTAGTTGCTCGTTCCAGTGAAAAACTTAATGAAATAGGCAAATGAAACTTTAGATCCTATTGCCACAGGATTTAAACTTCTCATCTGAAAACAATGATTAGTGCCTTTTAGAAGATAACTAACAGTCGGTGACTGAATAGTTTCTAATATTACAGCATGTACTTACTTCTTTAAGTTCTATTTCAATGACTCATTTTTTGTACAAAGACAGTAGTTAGCAAAATCTAAAGAAAGGGTAGAGATGGATTGAGAATACAATAGGTCAAAAGATCGTAATGATGAAAGCACTGGAAGCAACCAAACGAAGCACCGCAAGGAGATAACAATAATAATAATAATCATAATAATAATAATAGTGTTACGTTGTAACAAATTTTATTTTGAAGTACCTTGTACATTTTCAAATTTAATATATATTTTTGTTTTATTTTCAACTATTTTCTCGTGTTGGATTTTTATTGACTAGTTCCTTATTTTTATTAATTTTTTTTATTATCTAAAAATTCCTCTTTATATGTGAGTTTAGAAATCAGCTGTTCCATTTTCAAGCAAATAATTATCTTTTCAATTAGTCCTCCTAGTGATATCTAGTGATTAAAAGTCGTATTACATTGAAATGACGGCGCATGCGTTACTTTACAAGCCCTTCGGATGCATTGTGGACCCTTTCTTTCCGACCGATTTCTTGCTGCAAGTTTCCATAGGACTGCCTTTTTTTTACCGTATGATCAATTATTGTTTTCTCGCTGTTTATCTATTTATTACTATATTTACTGCAATTCCGCTTTAAACATAATCTAAAAGGCGTGGTCGCCTTCTTGATTTGTGAAGTTTCAAGGGCCTTATAAACCAAATATCAACCGGTTATGATACAAGGATTTATGGAACATCCTTCTACGTTTGCTGGCTAATCATGCCAACTAACAGAATTCAGAATCAAGGTAGTCACTGTCTGGTACACAGAATATATGACAAGACAAAGAAAGATATTTATTTATTGAAAGCTCACTTGAATGAATATTTGTTTATTTATTGGTGCCTTAGTTAGAATATAATCACTCAAGTAGTGTAACATCGAATTTAGATTTACTTGAACACCAATAAAATTCAGTTCTTTTATCTTATGGTAAGGTCCTTGTTTGACCTTAACCTTCACTATAAAGTAAGTTTTTACCTGTTTGTTTTACACTTTATTTTTCTTGACGAATCTCTGTTCTAATGGGATCAGAGAATTTATTGAAATTTAATCAATAAAGTTTAGTTAATAATTTTTGTATGTTTATCATAATTTGGTTCAGTTTCTAAATATTTTGATTTTCCGTTATTCACTTATCTTAATCTTATTAATTTTGTTATGAAGGCCTTCCAGAGTTATTATTTTGCATTGCTAAGATAATCATCACTGAAACAACATAACATGAATGTCTTGTTTTTCTTAACTTAGGTGTGCAACAATTGTAGATTTATTCGACTATAATTAAATGTCATAACTATATGTTTTATCTCTTATTTTATTGAGAAAGTACTAAGCCTTTGGAAATACCTTTATCGTGTTTGTGCCTGGTGTTTGGTTATCCTTATTTTTTCAAAACTACACTAAGGCAAGTTACTTGTATTTCGACACTGAATTTTCTTCCGATTTTTTAAAAAAAAACAGGTGGCAACCCTAAAAACATTATAGCAGGAGGTTCCCACAATTTTTTATAATTCGAAAAAGATCTTCGGACCTCACCTTAAGCAAATAAAATCTTTAAGCTTTTAAAACTGCTACAATAGTAATCCTTTTCTGTAATAATAGGTCCTATTTTTCATAATATGGTATTCTATTTCTGTTGGAACTACTGGAAATCTTTGCCACAGAAAATTAAAGAATGTTAAAGTTGGAGAGTGCAACATTCCAAAAAAGTTCAAGTAACTTGGTTTTTTAATAATTGCAATTGAAACTAGCAACTTTTAAATTGATGATTTACATATGTAACATTGCTAATTTTTGTTAAGGAAGTGCGGCCGCGTCGTCGTTTTCAAACAACAAACAGAGGAAGCTGCTTTTAATGATTAAATATAAATGAAGATGCGAGAGCGAGGAATACTATTACTATGATTAATTTGATTTAATAGTCAGTATGACAATTTCATCACCTATCAATCTTTTCGTCAAAGTATTACCTATAATTGTGGAGCTTAAAGTTTCTTTGGATATTATTCGGTTTTCTGCGCTTTTGCACTGTACGTTTTGTTAAACCTTTAGAAAATTGCAGTAATTTTTTTAATTGTGGAAGTAGACAGATTTCCTAATGCTTTCGAAACAAGCTATTTCATTATTCTATGTCCAAAGGAAAGTACTATACACTCTAATAAAAAACATACATGATCTAGAAAAACTAAATGTATCATTTCAATTCTAAGTAAAAATTGTTTGTAACTTTTTTTTATAAATTTTCAAATACAAAGCATTACGAAATACAGTTCAGAAAAAAATAAAGAAAGCTAAAGATAATTATTACTACCAAGAGATATTTAAAAATAGTTCCAACATATCAGGAATTTGGTCAATCTTAAATAACAGACTAGGAAGAGGCTACAACAATATAAAACAGACATGTTTAAAAAACTTTAAAAATATTGCTACAGAGGAAGAAATAAAGCAACTAACAAATACTTTCAACAACTTCTTTATTTCAATTATCGACAAATTAAGAAAGACCAATAATACACATCAACAGGTAATAATTGATACTCAACTACAATCGTTTTTTTTCCCATATATGACCTCAACTGATTTGCACAATATAATACAAACATTTGACGTAAATAAAGCTCCTGGATATGACAACATCAGAATGAAAGACATAAAGAATAATTTAAATTTACTGTGTGATATTTTACTACATTTTTTAAATCTAATGATTAGAAATGGTGAAATTCCAGAAAAAATGAAAATATCAATAGTTACTCCAGTTTATAAAAATGGTAAAAAAGATGATATTAATAACTACAGACCAATCTCGAATCTTCCATCATTAGAAAAAGTTTTAGAGAAATATATAAATGACAAATTAAATAGCTACTTGAATAAATTCTCAATTATACCTAATACACAATTTGGTTTTCGAAAATGAAAGAATAAAGAAACGTTATTATTGGATTTTGTTGAAAAAATTAATGTAACTTTAAATGACAGAAAGCATGCAGCCGCGATATTTCTTGATCTATCAAAAGCCTTTGATACAATAGACAGGACTATACTTCTTCGAATATTAAAAGCTTCCGGAGTAAGAGGCACAGTTCACAAATTATTCGAACGTTTTTTAACAGATCGAGCAGAGACTGTCAAAATTAACAATTGTTACAGTGATTTAAAGCAAACACATTTTGGTGTTCCACAAGGATGTATTTTATCACCAACGTTATTTAACTTATACGTAAAAGATATACCTCGAACTAATGGTTTATTGTGTAATATTTATCAATACGCTGATGATACTGCAATATTATCAACAGACATTAATGAAATTACATGTTTGCAGAATGATTTCAATTTTATATCAAAATGGTTTACACAACATTATATTTTTATAAACACTAAAAA